>OX596209.1:388827-522466 GCA_951394215.1 Glyphodes perspectalis | reverse complement strand
TATCTGTAACTTTTGCAAGCTGCCATTGTTTACATTTTCAAATATCATCGTGTATAATTTCCCTGCATATTGCGAAAGTAGACGTACGATTAGATACAAAACGAGGTTTATTATAGCATACTATTCTCGATATATCATCTTCTCAAACACATAATTGGAGTATGAGGGCGCCGCTATTTGGAGATGTTGACGCATTTTAGAATAGTAATACAGTTAACTAATGTCACTTGAATGGATTTACAATGGAATGCGAGCGATGCGAGGCGACCGGCAGCGAGCGATGCGAGGCGACCGGCAGCGAGCGATGCGAGGCGACCGGCAGCGAGCGATGCCAAGTTCGTTACTGTTGCCCAAATTTAACTTATTACCGATTCGGAGCCACTCTGAGGCGCGGCGGGCGCATCACGCCATTTCACTCGAGAACCATCCGCAAAT
This sequence comes from Glyphodes perspectalis, assembly GCA_951394215.1. Classification (NCBI taxonomy): domain Eukaryota; kingdom Metazoa; phylum Arthropoda; class Insecta; order Lepidoptera; family Crambidae; genus Glyphodes; species Glyphodes perspectalis. Next base: position 522,031 of record OX596209.1, on the reverse strand, counting down.
TACTGGGAAACATGGTATTGGCTTCCATCCACATTTTCCGCATGTTTCTATAAATTATTCAATAATAAAATCGGACGATGTCACGTTCCGTAATAATATTGTCATATTCTTAGGTAATAAAAAGTATAGCGATAAAGTAAAAATGTACCTACATATATACCAGGAAATAAATCAGTAGGATGGAGATATTTCACGTATAGAAGGGATAAGGGAAAACAGGGGTACCTACTAATGCTGTAGAAAATCACTCATAAAGAGTATATCAGCGAAAGACAGAATTCAGATATAGGGACATTGAATACAAAATATCCGATAAATAAATAAATATTCGACTACATCACATACATTAATCTGACTCCGAGGTAAGTAGCTTTAAAGCACTTGTGTTACGGATATCAGAATCAACAGTGGTATTACAAATATATACTTAAATATTGGATATTAACAACAAAACAGACAATGTTAAATCGTGTGGCCCAACACGAGTCGCGCGAGCTGCGGCGGCGCAGCGGTCATCAAACACGCATCAATCTCGAGCGCAATTAAAACAAATGAAGCCCACAATCCGCGCGACTCCCGGTAACGAAGTTAGGCGCAGCGCACGTAACGTGCCGTATGAATGATGTAATTACAAATTGCTCGGCCACCATTCATGGCTATTTATATCGTGGTCGGAGCGGGCGCGACACGGCGACGCCCATCGCCGCGCCCGCGCCAAACACTTGTCGAATTCCAGCTTCTACCAGAGACACACGTCGCCAGTACACCGTTTGTTGACTAATTGCCTGTAAGCCAGCGTCGAATACTACTAGTGAGTGACCAATACGACTCGCACAGGCCTGACGGTTGCGACCAATCCATAACCAGTCTACTAAATAGTCCTATTGCCATTATTCCTAATCACAACTTGGCTTTGTTCTCGTGGCAATCACGCGCGCATATACAAGATTGTTTATATTCGTTTCCTGTGGGTAGGCGGGTTCGGTGTCTGTTTTGATGGAAAAGGTTACAAACTCACGAGTTCGTGTAATAATACTTTAAAAAATTGGCAAGAGAATGGAAGAGGCCTACTCGTATGAATAGAACTGTGCACGTGGACGCAGATTGAGAATGGGTTAGGAGAGGGAAGAAGTTCAGGACTGAGTCGGTGTGGAATATAGTAGGACAAATAATAGAAGAGATTGGATGAATGTTTGATGCGTGACACACCTTTAGGTGATGTCGGAGCTGCTGCTCGTGCTCCTGCGCCAGCTTCTGGCTCTGCTGCTGGAAGTGCTGCAGCAGGATCTCCTGCTGGAGCTGCTGCTGCTTCTTTAGCTGAAACAGGCGCCCGGAACATCAGACAATGCTTGGTGCGAGGAATGAGTCGAGTGAGTTAGAACAATGGGTGAGGGTTATTGTAGCACTGTAGTTATATGAGGCCTATGGTGAACTAGCAGATGGCATTGGTGATGATGATACACTCCCCACTGCCTTACAAGTAATAAAGATCTTACCGTGAAATATTTTCTCTATTTTCTTACCATTAATGTTACAAAAGGTTTTAAAAAAGTTAATTATTTACTAAGCAATAAACTTTTGGTCTTGATTAATTTTGTAGAACAATGAAAGTTCTAAGACAATTAACCCCATTTATGCCAAGAACACCGAGTAATTAACAGCCAATTATTATTTACACAAAACGGAAACTAATGATGGTAGACGGATTCTTTGCCAGCGATGAACCAAACAGTGGAATTATTCGCAATGCGGTAATGAGATATTAAATTACACCTTATATTATTTTTTTACCTCTAATTTGCGTCTTAACCCAATACTACAGAGACGATCATGATGACACACAAAATATTAATATTAGCAAACAACGTGTCATGTTCAACAGCAAACCAGTTTTAGAAACAACATTAATATCTAAACAGATTTTGTAACCTAGATGTAATAAATGTCTAATGAGGCTCTCAATAAAAGGAAACGCATCAAACGCATATTGAGACAACAACTTAGTTGATTAGCTCGTTATTAGATCTAGGTTGTCGGCGCGCGCGCCGCTGGCGGGTGAATGCGACACACAACACAAGTATATGTAATTTGGACTCACTTGCAGCAGGAAATTATTCTCTAAGGTTTGTTTCGCTCTCTCCGCGATATGGTTCTTTCTCGGGCTCTGATTCTGACAAGAGAGAGGAAATACATGTAGGACACCCGCGCCACTCCGTAACCCGCGCACCGGGGCTACTTCGTGGCGCTCACCAATCTGATCAAAAGGGTCAACCATCAAGTGCTTTTTTTATTGCCTTTCGATCAGATTAATATCACTTGTCACGTTAATTTATTATCATCGTGACGAAAATGTTTCTGTGTTGGAGGGAAAACAATTTGAGTGACGACATATGTGGAAGAGCAACGACTTTAGGAACAATGAATGAGCGATACACGCTCGCCGCGACAAAAGCGGTTGTGGCGCGTTAAAAATCATAAGATCCTCGGTTGCAGTATCGGCGTCTGCGCATATTTCTGGCGTCGCGCACATTATTTTGGGTTCGGTGAAAAAATGGCGGACGTCGGAATGCGTGCGTGCCGCGAATAGCCGCGCGGACGGATGTTTTGCGTCGTGGGCGGGGTAAAAATACTGGCGCGGAGCCCTGCAGCACATAACCCTAACATTGATCCCGGCGCAGCGCGACCACTCGCCCATTCGCGCCACTTCGCCCATATGGACCAGGCTGCGGCTGCGTGGGCGCAGTTTCGCGACACGTGTAGCCGGCTATTTATAGCCGCATCCAGCCGGATATTTGATATTATCACCGGTAAACACTAATAGCCCGAATGTTTTGGATTCGCAACGCGGCGTCGGGCGGGAGGCCGCGATCAACATTCGGTCTAAAATTAATCCCGTGTATTACAGCGGAACGCATGTAAATATAGTATGCAGACGGGCGGGCTGCGTCTGCGTCGAGCGTTATATGTGTTTTTATATCGGTTTATTTATATCGGCGCGGAGGAACTTTTATAAATAAGCGGCCGAGTTTAAACAAGATGGATGGTTGCGACGTTTGTGCAATATTCCGAGAAAAGGTCACGGGAACTCCGCGGTTTGTTTGCGTCCAGCCCCGCTCGGCTGCCTCTGCGCGGTGTCAGCGCTGGCGCCGACAGACGCGTATGAACATTGGGCACGACACCAGCGCCCAGTCACAATGGTTTTGAGATTGAGTATTTGCTGGAGAAAACCATTATACAGCCGCAAAAGACAACACTTTGGAATTATTTTCAATTTATTTTATATATGGGCGTGACATAACTATTGCACCTATTAGATAACAAAAAACTAGTAATATCTTAGCGAGAAAGACAGTTATCAGATAAATGACTGGCACGAGTCAGCGATCGCATCGCTATCTGTTAGGATGAAATTGTATCTCTGTTAGGACATCGGCCTTAATTCACAAAAGTCCAATAATGTATATCGTCAGCGGCAGGCGACAGACGCACGTCAGCGTGATGCGACGTCGCTTGCGCGGGAGGAACGCTCTCACGTCGTTTCTGCGAAACGTTTAAGTTGCACGCCGGAGTAAGGCATTGTTCGCTTTTTTGGGCGAAATATTAAAAGGTCAACGTGTGTGGGAGGCGGCATCGCGAGGCTTGCTCTCCCACTGCTTGAAGCTTGCTCAGGAAATGTCGCACTACGTTTTATATTAGCAAATTAATGTATTTGCATAAATATTGTTGTTGTTACAGCGCCATATCTCATACCTAATGACTAGACATGATAATATCTATCTTCTTTACAATGATAATCTATATAAAGAAATGCCTCCATTTATTGATTAATCCACGTATTAAAGCAATCGTGCAATAAACACGGTGACTTGCACTTTTGGATAATACTAAAATAAGACTGAAGAGACTATTTATAACATTTATATTTTATCATTGTTTTAAACTTTCCATTTCACATTACTGTAGTTTTAAGCAAAAATATCTTGTCTCATCATAATTAATACATTACCGTTACCGTACATTAATGTTCATAGTACATACTATCTGTTCAAAAAGCACAATAACATACGAACACTTTAGGCTATGCGACTACGCCGACTTTGATCCCGTCCCGATCCTGACTTCGATTAAATGTACATTCATGGCTGCGATATAGTACACCCACATCGCAGTTACTTTTTGTGAGGCATCGTTAGGTGGCGAATGCGAATCGGCAACATCCGATAAAATAATAAAGAATATTTTATAACAAAGTTAATTGTTGTTGCCAAACATGTTTATCCGTCTCCTCCTTCACCCGCAACAAAATAACTACAGAGAGGATATTATTATCATTATTTTGCGCAATGCCCAACACTTCCGACGAGCTACTATAAACTTTAATGAACGAAACGCTTAATAGCAGTAGATGGCATCTTGTTAGAATGACAATTATACATTTTCATTAAAATTAGTAAAAGTAAAGGTTTTTTTAAGTAAATTATTCCAAAGCAATATAAGATGCTGTTCAATAAACGGACTCGGTTAAACGTCAGAGGACTCAATATCGTCGATTCCGGAACCGAATTTCCCAACTCGACTACAGAAGTGACACCGTCAATGTCGAGGGTTGCCTGCGTACGGAACCTCCACAACACAGCAAATCTATATACTCGCAATAAATCCAAAAATATCCCAAGCTATTCCCACTTGGCGTGTTCCTCGGTTGTCATAACCGCGGAGGGCGCGCAAGCTGAACGCTGAAGTTTTACAACAAGTGCTATCTATAACTGGCCGGATTAACTGAAATGGAACACGCAACGTTACAAAAATAGCCCATGTATTATTAAATATACTGAGCGATCAATTTTGTTAAGCTGAGTCGGGAGGTACAATGTTTAGGCATTATGATATATACCTCTCTATAAGGTGGTAGAATTTAAACTTTAGTTACTGGGATATAAGCTTGCTCAAATAACTATTATAAGTCTAGACTGTTATAAACCGACGGTAAATAAATCATTTCTTATGATTTAAAGATCTGTGAAATGATCTAAGCCGGTATTAGGACTCCTTTAAAACTCATTGTGTACGGATGTGCTTTGTAATACTATCAGTCCGGGTTGCCCAGCGCCTCTTCATGTGACTGCTGCTAACTTGAACGTTTGCACTCCGAAGCCACGCGGGAGGCTCAGAGTACCCGAATACCCGGTACCGTTACTGGTAGTATCGGTACCGATGCTCACCTGCATGATCTGGTGGTGGAAGCTGGTGTCGGCGATGGGCAGGCGCGCGGCGTGCGGGGGCGAGGGCGTGTGCTGCGGCGAGCCCTCCGCGCCGCCGCCGCCCTCGTGCGCCATCTCTGGAACACCAACACCGACAACATTGTACTATGTGGTTCACAAAAGGTTTCGGTACAGTTCCTAAGGTTCAGTACCCGGAAGGTGCTAACGGGACCCCTATTACTAAGCCTTAGCAGTCTTCATTCAACTCTGACTGGCTCGATAGCGCGTTCGGTAGTGACCCTGTTCTATGCGCCAAGAGTTGTGGGCTCGATCCCCATTCAGGACAAACATCCATGTGGGGAATACTTGTGTTTGTTCTGTGTCTGCGTGTACAATATTTAAGTAGGTATATATTTGTAATACCTCTGTTGATTCTGATATCCGTAACACAAGTGCTTAAGCTACTTACCTCGGAGTCAGATTAATGTATGTGATGTCGTCAGATATATATTTATTTAACTCTACGTCTGTATGTGCGTCAGTCCTCCCTATATCCCTCAGTCTGTCCGTCCGCCTGTTAAGTGAAGTAATGATCTAAACGAAATAGGTAAATAAGTTTAGAGAAGCGAAACAGGATGTCCTGTGAACTAGACAAATTCGAAAGAAACCATCATACCGATAGCTTGCCAGCTTGAAATGTTCACAAAGTCCAACCGCACTTGGCCGGTTTTTGCAAACCTCGCACCATACACATATTGAGCCATCATTAACAGCGCGGTGTTAACGTCGAAACAAATAGTTAAACATCGATATTTTCGAGGAAGGTAAAAAACAACATCAGTGCAAATAGGCGACCAAGTGTCAGTGTGACACGCCACGTTCATAAGCCCCTGTGTCGGTCTGCAGTCAGCGCACTTGACGGCGCGTTACGTAATCTGCTATTTTGGGCATCGTACCCGATTGAGGAAACGAACGTGCATTTGCGATGTTATTGTATTCGCTAATATTAGCTAATTGAATGTTATATCCTTACTAAACGATTTACATGCGAAAATATGTGTCTGTTAAGTCTTCACGCCGATAGATTACGATTAAATTTGCCAAATCAAAAACATGTTTGTACTTAAATCTTTGAACACTGATACTTTTTATACCAAAAACAATAGATACCCAGAAACGTGGAGTCTGACAAATTGACCTACGAACTACCTGCTAACAACCTCTAGTATAATAAAAAATCCTTTAAGAACCGGTCCAAAGGAAATGCATGACATTACGACACGACACACGGACCTCGCCATCAATGAGGTGACACAACAAATGCCTTTAAGTACACGCCACGTGATCGTTTGTGTCGAACCCGCGACCCGGCACGCCCGCCCGGCCGGTGCGAGCGATTAGCGTAATGGGCCATCGATGCGAAATATATGCTAATCAGCTCATTAGTATGTAACACATTTGGCTGCTCAATGGCTGAGCCCGGCGCATCTAATTAATCCTTCACCCGCACCAGACCCAGCCGACTCTATAGGTAGTTTAAATTTATAATACCTGTCAACTTTACTTGTTTTTTTTAGTTGTATAACTAAAAACTTCACGCCACCCCCTAACGGGGTAAGCAGAGAAAACCGAACGCCACATGGCACGATCCTTACACACCTCACTTGCTTCTTCAACATTCATGATCCTTTTCATACAAGCTCTACGGTCTAAACCAGTTGTATAATTTTAGCTTATGGTATAACGAAAAACAATGGCAACTGGAATTATTATTTTGGTTGGATTGTAACTAGTTTTAAAGGCGTAGCAGTGTTTCTACGGATTTCCAATCTTGAAGTTATTTGAATAGTGTCAACATTTAAATTGATAATATCCAGAAGAAATAAATAGTAATAAATAAATATCCGACTACATCACATACATTGATCTGACTCCGAGGTAAGTAGCTTAAGCACTTGTGTTACGGATATCAGAATCAACAGTGGTATTACAAATATATACTTAAATATTGGTTATTAACACCCAGACACAGAACAAACACAAGTATTCATCATACAAATGTTTGTCCTGGGTGGGAAGAACCCACAACTCTTGGCGCATGGGGCAGGGTCACTACCGAATGCGCCATCGAGCCAGTCAGGAATGTTGATAGAAAAGTAAATACAACTAATATACAGTACGAACTTCGTGTTGCTTATTTTGTACTTTAAATTTAACTTAATAACGTATATCCCAAGTTATGTCCGAAGCTAACTTCCAGCCGGTACACATTGCAACATATTCGACCGACAATCGTTTTCAGGGCTGAAGGTGTGTACCACATTTTGTTTTCATTTACATTTTATTGAGAACAAACTTGTTCTATAGTGATATTTCACATTGACAAAAAAAGTCAAGTAACAAATGGCTAGTTTAGTTTAGATGGAAAATCTAATGGCTAGTCTATCTAACCCAACCCATTTTATTTTGGCCTACAGTGGTTAAAGCTTTGTTTCTTCAACTCTTTCTACTCCTTCGGGGATTACAGGCGTGATGATATATGTAAATAAAATACAAATACAACAATAAATATGCTATGCCTGATATTGTAACCTATTGGGATTTAACGTAACATCTGATTGTATATTAATGAATACAAGAAATTCCGAGGGTACAGCCCGTCACGCCCGTCACGGCGCCGCGGCGGCGTCGCGCGCGCACCTGTAGCGCTACACAGCCTACCGACCTTGTCAGCTTAAGATAAACGAGTAAAAACAACACTAACCAAAATTCAAATACGGCTTTTATATTTTCACTACATGCGGCGGTATTTGGAGAAACGAGTATTTTGTGGTACTTATGTATAATAATTATATAGCATTTTACGGTGAGTAGATATAATATACCTCTCGTTACGGGGATTTTATTTTACATGAAGCAACATTATTTTAAGTTAAAAATTTATTTAAATCTGCAAATAATGTTGCGATTGAAGTCTCAAAACACCTCACACCAGTTGATTGAATACAACAAGACATGTCATTCCCCTATTTTGAATGTTATTGACATGTTATTGCTGTTTTTGATTCAATAGATTAAAATTTTAAAATATGCAGCATCTTATTATTTATGTTTAACATTTTCTTGTTTAAGTAAGATATCGTATTCGTACTTACGCACAAGCGTCTTGTTATTATTACAGTGACATACCCATCGCAAAACGTTGTCGGACAAAACGTGACCTGTAATCTCGCAAACAATTACCAGAATGCTAATTAATTTTACGAGCCTTCGACGGTTTTTGCGGGCTCACGTGAGTGTCGAGTGCTCGCGAGATAATGCCCAATAATTTGAGACACGTGAGTCGGGAGGTCATCGCAGATTGGCCCGGTACACCAAGGACGAGCTCCGAGGAGGCCTCGCTGACCATTCAATGGTTAGATCATATTGACACAGACTGAAATTCACTCAATGTCAAATTAACATTAAATTAACATTTGACATTGAGTGAATGAATTTCAGTCTGTGAATTTCATAGAGGACACCATGAAGACAAGTTGCATACAATACGACTAACAGAACATAAGATTCATTGTCATACAATATATGTACATATATATACACATACATATGTGCATATAACAACGAAACAGGCTGCAACGCCTACCGCTAGTGTAAGGCCGCGTTCCCAGACGAATGCATTAATCATCCGTTCAGCCGACGCGAGGCCACACGCCACTTGTCACACCGCTAACGAACGACGATTAGGCAGGCTACATACGATCACAATTATCTAACGTATTAGTGATGATGAAGTGCAATATACACCTACACTTCTACGATCAGATGTCATATCTTGCTTTAGGCTTGCAAATTGAACTGCCGCGGGCTCGCGCGACCTTATAGAAATGCTCGAGTTTGTATTTGCCGCCAGGCCCGCGCGAGCCACCGCGCCCGCGCTCCCGGCCGTCCAGTTTGCAGCCTTAGGAATCATCTGTTGTTTGATGACAATCTTTGGTTTGAATCAATGTGCCCGAAATTATATTCTACATGTTCCGGATGATATACAATAAATGTCAATAGATAAATAAAGTAGTTGTGTTACCTGCATTGCATTTGTAAATAATCTATTAAGGTATATGTCACGCTAGCTTGTATGACAATAATATTAAGTGCATATATGTTATAATTATTTTTCTGTAAATAAACAAGAGTCTTTCTTGCATTCAAGAGTCTGTTAATTTTAAAGCAATATCTGACCTGTCACCTAAAAGTAAGTTTTGACGAAGATAAAATCTGTAATAAATAACAATAACAAGATGACTGATCACCTTAAACATATATGACGCAAATACATACGCATTTAGCAGAATTTGTGTGTACATACATACATACATAACATCACAGCCATAATCCCCGAAGGGGTAGACAGAGTCAAAGGGGCAGCAGGCCCTTTCAACCACATTCAGCCATAACAAAACTGGGCTGGGTTAGATGGAAAAATTGTGAAAAAGTAGGTAGTGTATTGTGTTCATAATTCCGCGTGTGCGGTCACATGTTCCGTTTGACATTGCGCAGCCACGCTCAGCGCGACCTCAGCCTGTGACCCAATTCAGTCTAGGCTGCCTGCCCCCCACCCCTTAGGGGTGCACTTCTAGCAATATGTTTAACGCAGTAAACTATTTGCTCTAACTAGTTTACACTCCCCTTCTGAGAAGTTAGTCGGCGTCCATTACTTTGAACTGAGGTGTAATTATGAGTCGCGTGTAAATGGAGTTATAATTGTGTTAGAGTAATGTAGTTTAAGTTGAGGCTGCTTGAACTTATACAGGAAGATAATGTGATGGATGTTTGATAAATAACCTTCAAGCTGCAAATATAAATAAATAAAAATAAATTTTCAAGACTTCACCAATTCCTTAGGTACAAACTAAGCGTAAACTTGTGCTATGGATACTAGGTGAACGGATAGATATACTTAAATAAGTTCATAAACATCCATGACTCGCAGGATTCGAATCCGCGACCCTAAGTTTCGTGACCAGGGTTTCTGACCACTGACGACTAACGGGCCTGTCAATGGGAAGTGGGAATAACTGTTACGTATTTAACACAGATGTTATGACTTAAACTTGAGATATAGCGTCGTGGAACAACCTAAGTATGTATGGAAATAAATATCAGACAACACTACATACATTAATTTGATTCCAAATCAGCCAAACCACTACATATTATGGAAATTATCACAGGCAACAGGAAGTTATCATCAATCAAAAACCACTATTCGAGACTAAAACCTTTTAATCACATTAACGTTAACAACTATTCGTCCCGGTGCGGAAAACCATCACTATATTATGATGACCTACAATGTCACCAATAAGTAATTAAGTGATACTATTTTTATGAATTTCTTACTTGCTATTGCCTTTACTATTTCCTCGCGACTTCCTGTTTCCTCTATGGAAAGAGGCTTTATTAAGACGCGTGATAATTAAAGTTACGAGTCATAATATGGACACAGAATAGAAACTAAACAGATCTGAATAATTTTGTCATAGTACAAAATGACGCAACAATTACAGCACTTTCATACAAACACAAGGCCGATGGTGCTCCACTTATGTCATTCATATTTAATTTCATAGTGAGATGCGAATGTCGACTCGACGCACTCGGTGCACGAGCGAGACGCGTCAAGGCGATGAGTGCAAAGTTTACAAACACCACCGATATTGAGTTGATGTTCGCCACCATGACCTGTTGCTGCTAGCCCCCGCTCAGGCACAGGGATTCGGATCCTCATCTCAACCCCCTCAAAAGTAGGTCGGCGGAGGTCGCCTGGATCAGGCTGGGGGGTGGGGCGGGGCGGTGCCGGGGTGGGGGACGGGGCCCAAGTTATTTTTGGCCGCGCTATATTTAGACGGCTGATAGGCGCCCGGGCGGGACGTCCTTCGGCCGTTTCGATGCTATCGTTTCGCCGTGCCCTTTACGGTACGACAAAGTTCATTTAATATTTTGCCCTAGAGACGACCGCGGGTTTACATAAATACATACACGCACACTTAAGATTACGGCGCGTTGTTCAAATGCGACGCAAACCCAATTGCGACCTGACAACACAAACGCATTTTCTTTATCCGTATACTTGTATGTATATATTTATATTAACGATAAAGAATATAAATATTGTGAGTAAATAAAGATAAGCTGAAATTGTACGTGAAAATGAGGCGCCAATAGGTCGAAGAGTCGACACGATTCAGAAATGAGGACACAAATAAAACTAGCCATTGCCTCCCAACACTTATGCCCGCTGACATTCCCTAAACATTGGCTGGTCCGGAATTACCCAAGACACAGAATGCCCATTACACGCTGACCCACTTCCGAGCGAATGTATTCTGACAGCAGTCGCGTCGCCCCACCGATAAATAGGAAACCCACAATGATCGACACTGGCTCATTTATTCGAAAAGCCAAAACGGGACACGGGGTATTTTCATTGGGATAGTATTTTAAAGAAGTCTGTTTATTGCACTTAAAACGATGTTTAAGTGCAAGAAACGGACTTTTCTAGTTTTGTCGAACTGATGTATGTTTCCCAAATTATAAGACTAAAAAAATTATTACAAGGTTTGAAAGTGCCTATTGCCAAATAAATGTCCACGAATAGTAAGGTATCTTAAATAAAGTATTTTTTCTCATGGAAATAAACAGAACAGGAAAACCACACGTCTCTACTCATTTTCTTTCCGTCTTCAATGACAAAGCGAACGACGGGACAGTCCCGCTATCCGCGCCACGTATGGCCACGTCAGTCCAAGTTATATGCGACATCGACATTCTCAGCGGTACAAGACAAACGCTTCGGAACCTCTACATTATGCAGGCAGGTGACGGATTTGAAGCGTTGTAATTCGCTAATTGGTCCGACCGCGCCGCGAGTGCTCCCTGACAGGCCCAAATCCGTGCCGGTCTGCCGGTAGCTCACGCCTGTCAATCGCCACTGTTTTGTAATGTGACGGTTGCATATATCGTCCCCCTTCTGAACCGATAATGGATGTGACTATTCCGGATTTAGTTTTAGAGAATTCCTTGTGAAATGTTTAATGAGACTACAAGCCACGCCACTCATTTATTTGACAGCGGCTAAAATAAAGCATAGGTCATAGAACTGTAAGGTAGGATATCTATTTGGAGTAAACCAAGCAGCGAAAAATAAGAGATTTCAGTCTACATTTGAAAATGGACTACATTTTTCCTCCATTAGTGTGTAATTAGTTACTTTTCTATTCCAGGTTAGCAGTTTTAAATCACCACAGCAAGAGACCAAAACAATCAAATGTCAGTGAGAAACACAATGCACATCTCATTCTGCTACGAGCGTTACAGATGCTGACTGGCTACGAGGCGATGACTGGCCGGGAGCACGCTACGCACTACGCCGTAGCGCGCTACAGACAGTCCCGGCTACGGTCGCTGCCACCTTTGTAGCGCCCTGGTAGCATCACTCACGTGTATATCCCAATTAAGAATAATTAAACCAAACGGCTCAATATCCGCAAATATGAACAACAATCGGGTTTAAAAATCAGAAAAATATTCATAACGTCCAATTACGATATTGTATCCATCATAAAAACAACAATAAATATCTTAAACTATTCGAGCAATATAATTAATCGAAACGATCCGTAGCCGACTGCGCACGTGAACAAGTGTAGAAAAGAAAACAGGTTCCCTATCCGAAGGTCGCGGAGTTAACATACCTCGCGTCATGTGTGCTGTCCAATTACCATTCGGTGACAAATGGCACAATCTTTCCGCCACGAGCCGCCTACCAACTAAGTAAAGGGCATATCAAAGGGACGCGAATCAAACAAAGGTTGAAAAATATGGCGTAAGTGTTTCATAAATTCAAATATGCTAAAATGCAAACAGAACAAAGCTAGAATCAACACAAAGCGGTCCCCGCGGCCCCCGCGCCCCGCGCTATAAATAGCCCGGCCGGCAGCGCCGCGCGACAACTGAAGGACGCCCCCCCACCGCCGCCCGCGCGCCCCGCCCGCGGTCTCGCTCGCGCGCGCGCCCGCGCCGCGCCCCGAGCGGGACGCCGCACAATACACAACAAATTACGAACGATAAAAATAGACCACGCACGCGAGCTACGAAACGTGCCGATAATTATTTTATCAATTCGCGGAAAAAACAAAACTGTGTAATATTTTTGGTCAGTTGTAATAAATTGACCAAAAAACTCAACTGCGTTTCGTTCGTCGACGTTGAGAACGGAAACCGGTTAGCCGTGTGTATGTATGTGTCTCCTTAGAGGAGGCTATAACACTTGCTCGATGTTATAATTTACGATAGTCGGGTAATTAGTTTGGGCACGTGACCTCGGCCGAGTGTGGTAGGTTTTTGTGAGCACACGTGTGGCAGTCACCTTGGGGCAGATAGCGAGACTGGCTCGGCGCCCCGGCGCGCGTCGCATCGCACAGTGGGCACGTCAACGTCACAACAGCCACTTGCGCCGTTGGGCTGGGGCCTCGCATTTAAATTCGTAACTAGATGTATGTACAGCAATTAACAATTTCCACTCCTCTCTTAAGTAAACTCATATAACAAGTGTAATAAAACCTCGCAACAGTACCTACTTGAATTAAAAGAAAACATCGAGGCAAGTAAATTCGATAAACGTTTCTTGATATCATTAAGGCAGATGGTTAGCATTAATGTGTTCTTACATATAAGGAAGTAAAAACACAATTTGTAACAAGTATATATTTAAAATAAACGTGATGTAAGTGTCACTAAAAGTTACGTGGCTGACTAAGGAACGTTTATACGCTGCTAATATGATATACAGAACCGCTGAACCGATCTGGCTTTATAGTGAAATGGTGATGGCTTATACCCTGGATTAAAACGTAGGATACATTTTATCCCAAAAAATTCCAAGTTCCCATGGGAGTTACATTTTCGAACTTCACGTGGGCAAAGCCGCAGGCAACAGCTTGTATAACTATACGTAGTGCCGGGCCAGTAGAAAGCACTAAAGGAAGTTACAAATCAAACAACGGACTTGCAATATTATGTTCTCAAATTGGCTTCCGGCTTCCAGTGAACTAAATTAAAATAAAACGTAATCAATATACATTTAATCGCAAGCTTCAGTCATACATGGATTTCTCTCAATTTGGAAAGCATCTAACTTATTTAGGGAACTAGTCAAAACTAAACGCAGAGGCAAACTGCATGGTGTTCCATAAGTAGTAGACATCGTTTGCGTTCCCATTGAGGGACCACATTGGAATTTTATGCCTTTGAATGCGTATGCCTATAGTAAAAGTCTCAAACTATTCAACAAACTATGTTGTAAATTCAACCTCTAATTTTTATAGGTAGCCTCTCAAAAGTTACTACAATCTGTTATAGGTGGGCCCTCAGTCAACTGACAGGTATCTGACAGATATCCATATCTTGAAGGATAAAATTTACAAGTCCTATAAATGAAATATTCATAGTCGAAGATTGCAACGACGATGTGATCCTGGATTAACTAATGATGAGGTGATTAAAATGGATATGGCAGCGTATGAATGAGCTTTAAACTCATTAATACAGTCGTGCAAAATCACATCACAGCTCTCAGTAAATATCAATCCCAAAATGCCACCAGGGTTGTATGCCTCCAGTACCCTCCACCGGCCCAAAATAATGCGCCATAAAAGCAACTCGTCCGCTCCAGACCCAGATCCGGCGCGCTATTTGCAGCGCGAACTGTTTACACGGTGCGCGTGCGCCGATGGCTATTTTCACGCGGCTAAATGCAACCGCCACCGGAAAGATACTAAATTGATTTCGATCTCTCAATTTTGGATGGTACATTAACTGTGAGATGACTCATGTTGCTTAGTTAATGAAATTTAATAGTAGTGCATGATTATTTAAGGACTTTGTATATGAATTATAGGGATTTGATTTATACATCCTACTTTTCTACCTCAGCCTTATGTGTCTCTGTCTATAATAGTTTATTTATATTATTAAATTGTATAAGAATGATTACAAGATAATAATCTTATCACTATTATTAAACACAACAGTTTAAATAAAACTAACGAGATTCGTACACGGCTACGGTTCCACTTGCAAATATATAAACGGTCTACAGCAATTCTTCTTGAGTGCTAATAGTGTTAACAGATATTACAGGTGTTACAAGGAAACCTCTATCCATCTATGATTGTCCATACAAATAATGTTGTGCTATTCATAGCCAAGACTGTCTTTAAGCTATTGAAGGCGTTCGACACATACGCAATAAATATGTCTTTCGGTAATAAATATCCATTGGGATTAAGTTCTTTCTTAACAAAAAAAAATACTAATGACAAAGAGAAGCCTGCCTATTCCCCCGTGTGTTGCCAATAAGGCCACCAGGCAGTACCCAGGGTACGCGCCCAGCATCATCACTTGGTCGGCGCGGGCGCACTCGCAGCGATCGGAATGTCGGCTTCCGGCGCCCGCGCAATAAATAACGACCGGGACGCCACCTCGGCCCGCGACGCCGCGAATTCGTTTTGTAACACTCTGCTCAACGTTTATTTCGGAAATAAAACTTTTACTCGACTGTAAAGTCTTAACGAGCTCAGTTCGTAGCAATCTCAGTTCGGGCCAGGGTGTGCGCAGCGGAAGAATGGAAGTAAAAAAGATTGACGGCGTAGTTTATTGAAATAAATAAATAAACAAATTCTCCAGACTGAAACTCTAATTCCCTAGTTCCAAACTAAGCTTATGCTTGTGCTATGGAAAAACGGATAGACATACTTAAATACGTTAATAAACATCCATGATTTGAGTACATATGCCCCTAGCGGGATTCGAACCCGTCGCGCGTGACGTGGCCAGAGTCTCTGACCACTCGACCAACGGGCCATTCGAAATCCATCGTATCTATACTAATATTTATATATATATTATAAAGCTTAAGAGTTTGTTTGTTTGAACGCGCTAATCTCAGAAACTACTGGTCCGAATTGAAAAAATATGATTGTGTTATATAGTTAATTTATCGAGGAAGGATATAAAACATTAACCATAAACGTATGTGAAACCGCGGGCACAGCTAGTGCTTGATATATGGGGAAAGGTAGCAATTCACGTGTAACTAGGCATCTTTTTGGCTCCATGTTACATAAAAAGATTGATTGATGAACTATGGAGTTTATGCGTGATTTATTGTCACGCAAAATACGTCACACACAACTGACGTCACATCAGTGTAAACCTCAATTCAAATACTAGCTACAAAGTTTAACTAATGCAAATGGGCACTATTTCCATAAACGCTATTGATTGCAAATGCACTTTTTCACAATAGCGTGACATCTTAGCCATCCGACAAGTTTAGCGGTTAGCAACAAGGGCGTCTAAATCTGAATCTGTTAACAGTTCAATTCCCCTACAGAGTTTAAAGTTTGCGAAGAAATAGGCCAGTAGCCGAATGTATGCAATAATTCAAGTCTAGTTCAGATCTGGCGTCCGCTGCGCAGGAGTGAATCACGGCTATAAATAGACGAGCTATAATTAGTTTACCATACAAAGGCGTAGTGGAACTCTTGAAAGGATTCCGGATTCATTGAGTCATGTGAATGGCTCTTTGTTCGGAAGACGTTTGTGATACGAGATGAGAAATGAGATGCCGTTGAAGTGAAGTGGACTGAACTGTAATTACTAATTAGAGCATTTATGATGATGATTCGATGATGCATTAACTGTTTTGTTGACATGATCTGGAATTGTTCTCAGGTAGTTTTAGACTGTATAAGCCTATGAGCTGTAATGTCTTGCACTGGGACGTATATATGCGTAAGTTAGGCATTATTGTAGTTTAGTGTAGGTAACGTTTTTCCACTAACGACATTCATTTAACATCACGAATATTGTATTCTAGAAACATGATTAATTTGAATACCTATTTGCTAAATAACACTTGTATGCGCTCACTGGCAAGCGTGATTGATGTTATATACAGGTAAATGTTTTATTATCTGTTTTGCGTGATGGATTGTTCTCATTTTAGAATTCGCAGAGTTCTGCTTCACACCTACGAAAGCATGGAACTCCAAAACTATGTAGGAAAACGATAGTCGAGCAGTTTGCTACTCAAACTGTATTTTGTTTCCCAAGTATGTGCAACTGCGCTGAAGTAAGTTTCGATGTTATCTATTATTTACACTTTGTGTTAAGAGACCTTTGAAGAGCATTTAGACACACATTCAAGTATACTCGAGTAAACGTATACAGAGAGGGTAGAATTATATACATTTGTCATAGGTAAGTAACAGCTTATCATAACGTAAGTGTCATTTTGCATCACTATACTAATTTGTTAACAGACTTCAAAAAAAGGAGGAGGTTCTCAATTCGACTAAGTCTTTGACAAACAGATTGATGAACTATTTACCCAACAGTGTTTGTAAACATTATGCCAATCAGACACTTTGTCACATACTCCCCAATACTACGCAGAGCACCCCCGACAGTCACCTGCGCCCGCGCCGGCTCAGTGACACGGTGCCCGCATCATCGCGCTTTTTGTCAACCTGCCGCGACCTGTTCGTCGTTCACAAATAGACTAGTAAATCTCCCCCGCTTCGCGTCTCTATAAACAGATGGGCGCATTCCATGTCGCGCTATTTTTAGACGGTATACTAAATTTGGATACGCACCGACATCCTTTGAGCGTTTTTTGGGTATACGCACATTTTATTAAACGATGGATCCATTAATCGTTTTTCAAGGAATTGCTTTAGGAAAACTTTTTTTTTTTACCGAATTCTGTAAATTTTAAGATCTAGTATGTACGTGTATGATTTACCGTTCCGACCAGCAGTAACTGATAATGTGTTATACAACACATGGTGTTGACTGTACTACATACACCAAACGTACCTACATTGCTGTTTCCAAAGCAATATTTATAGTCAAACGTTCACAGCAAACTAGCCATAAAATTTAATGTTCATACACCAAAATGAAGTTGAACCGAAAGCAATTTTGCCATCGAATAAATCAGATCGCGGCCCGTAACTAGCTGCAAGTGTAACCCGCTCCCGGAATAGCCCGCGGGAGTAAACTCGCCTCCATTAGAGGAGGGTTTACGGTTATTTCGATGCACAAAGAGCGACCAACTTGCCGCCGTTCACTATTTATAGTCCGCTCGATACTTTCCCACTGTTCAGCTATTCCCGGAGTTATACAAGGGGCTATTTTAGGCGCCCTTTTGTTAAGTTAGCCTGGCCTGTGCCCTGTACTCGTATAAACAAGCTCGCATGAGCCTCACCCATTTTCCGAGGAGCTAATACCGACAATAAAGTGTACATGGTTATTTTGGGACGATATTTACATTACAAATTAAACACTTTCAACGCGGGAATATTTTGTTGTTCTCTGCTGTAATGTAGTTGACTTTGAAATAGGTACCTACTAACTAGCATGAATAATGCGAACGCGAATTTATTTGTGTTCACATAATAGATATTTTGCATACACCTTGTAAGACCATCCATACAGAAAAAAAAAAATAATTGACTTTGAAATAGGTACCTACTAACTAGCATGAATAATGCGAACGCGAATTTATTTGTGTTCACATAATAGATATTTTGCATACACCTTGTAAGACCATCCATACAGAAAAAAAAAATAACATCACGGATTGTGTATACAATGTATTAAGGCGAGCAGAGACGCGGACAAAAACAAGTACGGACGAAGGGACTAATGAGAAACGGTAATAAATTATAACAAATGTCAAGTTATAATTACAGTTTAAAATTCATAAACACACCATAACATATCTGTGACGACATACAACGTTTGTAGTCTGATATATTATTATCAACAAAACAAACATACATACATAACATCACGCCTGTAATCCCCGAAGGGGTAGGCAGAGTCAAAAGGGAGAGCAGTCCCCTTTAACCTTACAAATTTTACTAACTTACTTGCATTTAATTGTAGTTTATTTTGTATCAAAGCAGAATAAAAATTGTTCTTTTTGCGAACTTTAAGCCGTGGATTATTTATTACTTTTATAAAATAGTCCAGATTCAGTAGTTATTAGTGTTAAAACTCCAGTTTAATTTATCATTACCTATAAGAAGTAACCAAAAAAGGGGACATAATACGCCTTTTTTATTCCTTTATTAGTTACACGCGCACACTCCTCGCTTCAAGTACGAAATTATATGGCTTTAACGCAAAGAAGACTAATTTTAGCTTCATAAATATGTTGATTCGTTAGGTATGCAAATGCGGCGACCGCTGCTCACAGTTGTCACCGATATTCACTTCAGTTTTAATACAACAACTTGTCAACAACAACTCACTTGAACAATAGCATACTTCGTAATCGAGCTCCCTGTAGGAGATGCAGTGGAGACAAAGAAATAGAAAATAAGTTGTTATTGTTATATATAACTGAAACTATATGCAGTAAATTATATGAAGTAGCACAAATGGCAAAATAAGCAATATAGAAGACATTACCTTTTCACTTTTTTTGAGGAAAATAAACGTGTGTTAAGTAAATTAAATATCAAGCCCTTTCACATAGCGTGGTACCCAAAAAAAAATATGCTTTACTATATCACAAATTATATCAAAATATAAATAATAAATGAGATCATGCAAACGTTATAGGAGGATCGTAGCAAATGGAAGTACGTGGTCTCTGCCTACCCCCATGGAAAAAAGGCGTGACATTATGTATGTATGTATGTATGTATCATGCAAACGGCCTATGTAATATATAATATATTTAACTAAATGCAGAACACTTATCGCCGAATTTTTCTTTGTCACATAAAATTAAACAGAACGATAAAGTAAATAACACTTGGAAAACGTCTATAGGTATTTATTTAGCATATAAAACAGGTGATGATTTTCTAAAATAATCCTTAACGTAATTTATCGAACTGTTATTCTAACCGCTGAAAAATGAGTCATATAGGCCTGATATTTCAATAGTCAGACAATAGAATACTGTCGAATATATTGAAATACGTCTGATTTTAAAATGTTACCGCCTGTCTTCAAGTAACATATTGAATGATATACAAATAGGCGACTTTAAACATTATCAGTTAATCGGATTGGTAATATTTATTACACGAGCTAGTAGAGTCGATCATGTATGACTCTGGCCGCGAAACCAAGGGACGCGGGTTCGAATCTTAGCACAAAGCATACATCCTTAGGATCCTTAGGATCATGGGTGCTAAAATCTAAAATTTAAGTATATATTTGTAATACCACTGTTGATTCTGATATCCGTAACACAAGTGCTTAAGCTACTTACCACGGAGTCAGATCAATGTATGTCGTCGGATATTTATTATTTATTATTAGGAACTAGGGAAGTGGCATCATTTAAGAAAGTATATAAGAAAAAAAAGCATTAATTGAAAAATCAGCCCTTGACGTAACAGTGGCATTAGCAGCGGACGGACAATCACCCGCTCGGTGTTACGGATGTTACACTCATCGTGTGCGTGTGTGCGTGTGCGCGCGTGTGTGTGTGCGGCAGGTTTCGCGAGCCGCGCAACAACCGGCGTTCTGTTTGTTTGTCACGCCCGCGCACTCCAGCGTCCGTCAATAGGCGGCTAAATATAGCGGCGAGCACGCCGCGGAGCCGTGCCAGCCTTGGATCTGTTATATACACGACACAAGTGGAGCGGTTGCTGGATATTGATTATCGAAATTACTGTACAGCGCCATCTTTCGGCGAAAGGGAAACTTAGGTTTTTGGCCAAGTGGGAAGGAGTCAGCTGCTCCTGGAACTCTGCTTATACCTTCGGAGATTGCCGGCATGCTGCTGTAGGGGATCGGGGTTTGCTTCGCGTTATGACAGTATTGTAAACTGCACCGAAGACTACTGTCCAAGTTCAGGGCCTAGCTCATGGTCCGTTTCGCAAACATCTGCTGTCAGCCAATTGAGCAATTAATAAAAACAAACAATCGGTCCGGTTAAGTGGTGTGAGACGCGTAATGAGACGATTTGAATCACCAATCATATCATATGTCAGCTTGTTTCGAGTACATACGCATGTCAGTGAATAATAACTCAAAGAAGTAGTAAATGTCACGACTATCACTCATTAAAGAGAGTACGCCTATAATAGCGATTATTAAAGCGAGAATATTAATGTCGCTTTTTAACTCTAGATGCCTAAATGAATAAACAAGTAACACCTTATATTAGGATGTAGGACACAGCACTAGATTACTGTATCGCGGTTATTTATATTATTATAATAAATTATTTCGACAAGCTCGATGTCACATTCGGCAGTGACCCTGCCCAATGCGCCAAGAGTTGTGGGTTCGATCCCCACTCAGGACAAATATTCGTATGATGAATACCTGCGTTTGTTCTGTGTCTGGATGTTAATATCCAATATTTAAGTATATATTTGTAATACCACTGTTGATTCTGATATCCGTAACACAAGTGCGTAAGCTACTTACCTTGGAGTCAGATCAATGTATGTGATGTAGTGTTATATTTATTTATTAAAATGCGTCACTTCAACAATTTAAATAAATTAAAGTAACCCAAGTGCAGACCTACGACAATTTTAGCGTCTTTTGACTATACCTGTAACAAAACGTGACAATAATCGCAAACAGGTTTTGTGTACCGCATAGCAACTTGACGCTATAAATACTCGTACCAAGTTTAAAATCGTGATACTTGGTCAATAGACAATCTGTTGACACCGCTCAAGCTACGCTCACCCCATTCACGACCTAGATTGATGGGCGAAGTTAAAATGTATCTTTTGTCTTCGTACTCGGGGAGAGCGATCAATTGTTGATAATGGAGCTTTTGTAAGATTGGAACCGTTGAATAGTATAAATCAGCTACAATTTACGAGAACGCGGTACGTTTGGTTTGCAAAAACTGCTTAATATTTAGTCAGTTGACTACGAACTAGTGACGTAATAAACTGACAAGCACATACAAAATCTATGAAGTGCGTTTGACATTTTTTTTTAAGTATTTCATCAGTTGACTTGCCAGTCAGCAGCCCTATTCTGAATTCAGCATTAGCATACTCTATACAAAACGGTATAATATTATGTTGACAGTAAACCTGAATGTCTAGACCGTATATTCTAGAACACATACGTGGTCAGCAGTGACGCGTTGTGGAACAATCTGGGTTCTATTCGTAGGTTAGGTATCACAGATTCTTATTACGACGGGGTCACATGGCGCGCGGCGCGTGCGCACGTGATGTGGCGAATTGGGCTGCACGTGCATTGCGGGACCACCGGTGCACTTTGACGAATCGATAGCGTAGAAGACAGGCATTGATATTCGATCTAGGTTTTCTTAATGAATAGAGCTATCAGAATAGTGTAAACTGTGGCGTTTATTAACCTGACACCAGAGCTTCACAGCGAGACGGACATGGATGAGATTGGCACAGGAGCGTTGTACATGGCGCAAGACGGAGGAGGCTTATATCCTGCAATGGGATCAAAGAAGCTGAAGAAGAAGAAGAGGAGCTTGCGAGACGACACTAATCTTTGAAAGTACAAAGTTCTTTATGCCTTGTCTACAATTTGAAGGATCTGCTAATATTTCCAATTAAACGACAAGAAAACTATGATTTCGTTCGAACTTTACAATCATTGGTAGGTATCTGAAGGATTGCAAAGTTCGCAATCTACTATACAACGTTTAGGTAAGTTCTAGGTAAGTTTCTATCTTTGTCTATCTGATAAAGCAGCAATGTTAGTTGCAATGTAGCTCGACTTTCATGGATAATCTAATATAACGAGTATAATTGATAACGTCTGCCTTTCCACGATATGTATAGATATCCTAATTGGTTTTCAATATCGGAACACGTAATCAGCGTAGTCTTAATATGTAGCACAACAAGTAAATAGTTCCAAACCAGTCCACCACCCGTATAAGCTATGCCTCAACTGAGACGTCATGCTCAGGTCAGAAGCAAAATGCATGATGGGTTTAAGTGAGACTACATTGGGCCTGTGGCCTCGCTTTTATGGAATTCAAACAGCAAGAGTACGAGTCGTCAAAACGCAAAGCATACTAGTATTTTGTATATAAATAAGGTCTGACGGTTTAATGAACTCAACTGATTACAATTTTTTTAAGCAATTCTTTAATATAAATATTGCACGAGTGATGGTATATGTGAATCATTTAGAGCTGGTTTTTTTAAATATACAGCGTAATAAAGTACAATACGACTGATTTTAAAAAGACATTCGTCAATTTCATATAAAGTAAAATTTTCAATAGACGTTCAAGTCAGTCGAATTATAATTAATTAAATAAATTGGCCAAAAAGCGTTTTAAATAATGTGTTATTTTTAGTAAACTATGTCTAGAAGTAATTACCTGCACTCGGTGTCATCCCTATTGCGAAGCGATTTGGGAACTGCGTGGTCTGCGTATGCGCAGCGAACACGGAAACCAGTCCTCTCATTCAGTATCACACAAACGCATAAAGGAACAGCTTTGTTGACGAAAATTTAAAGTCACTATTAATCTGCGATGTCCAACGCGTAGTACACTCGACAACGAACTGCGCACTCGACACGAAATTTCTATACGTCTGCACCGTTCACGATAACAAGCACTACTATAGATTGCTTCGCGAAAACGCTCGCGTATCCCCATTGTGATACGCGGTTAGGTCTTATTGGATTACAATCATTTTACTATAAAGGTTGTCATCAGAAACAAGAGCTCGTGTAGATTAACACTGGCAACACGTTTAAAAATCGAATAATTTCACATTAAGAAGATTCTATAATAGAGATTCAAAATAAGTTATTTTTTTGTCGGACTGAACGAATCTCTGTCTCCGCATCTATTATTAAAATAATTAATCTTGCATTATGAATGAATAAACGAGTGAATAAAAAGTGGTTTGTTTACGAGGAACGTTTAGATCGCGTAATTACGGGGATTGCTCAATTTACGAGTGCGCATTGTCTGAAGCCGGAGAAGTAATCTCGGGTATTATTTTCATCATGTTTCTTCGTGCAATGCCTATGTTCCGGCTATCGGAGATAAGGTAATTAAATAAAGCAATCTACATAATGTTTACACTAACGTGAGGTTGATAACTAAGTTTTGAAGCAATATGCATATGAGTAAAATTCGTTTATCATTAACCACCGGGGTTACATTGGAATTACAGATTTTGGCTGTGAGTTCATTCAATAATTTCATTTCATTTGCTTATTATTCCATTTTTGGTTTCATACCAAAAATGGAATAATAAGCAATAAGCTATCTATTTAATCAATGTATAATAAATAATAAATATGATATGGAAGAAATGTTAAAACTGCTTAACTCTTCTCTTCTAAACAGGCTTCTCCGATCGACCCTCGCTAAACAGGAACGCAGGACCGTAACATGCATAGCGCTGTCGCAGATCCATGTCCCACCAACTGGCAGTAGGCGAGACAACGGCCCCCCAGCACAACGCATAAGTTGTCCGAATCTGTCCGTCCCTCATCATAACACAAATAGCCGCGCCGGAATAACCGCACTGCGGTATAAATAGCCGCCTTTGTTTGTGCTGCACCCGCCGGACGCGCCGGACACGCCGGACAGCCGGACACGCTGCCACACCGATTAGGTAAACACCATTCAACTTTACGTCGAACGTAATAAGGGTCATGTAGACACCTGATTTAGGCTGCACTGTTGTGCAGCAATAAAAGTTATCAACCGTGTGAGTTAAATTGCAATCAAAAAACTCAAGACTTATTAATATGTCTGTGGATCATGAAGATAAAAAGGCGATTACTTCATAATATTCTGAATCTAGGATAAACGCTATGCTGTTAGTCATAGTAACTAAGTACGATCGAAAATGTTTTGAATTTGCCCGTCCTTTTATACAATTACTCTAATTTTTCTTTTATAACATTTTAACGTGGAAATGTCTAAACGCCACGCCTAGTTCCCGGAGCGGCGAATTACTCGACAAACAATCCACATTCTCTAAATCGCTCAAGTCGGTATCAAGTCGCTTCTATATTAGGAAGGTCAATCGCAGGTGGGACACATTACCATATTTATCAATTCCGCACGAAACCAATTTAAACAACGCTCTTGAGAACAACGCAAGAATGTAAGACGTCTCTCGAGCCATTGTGCTGCTCGCTTACAGCGCAGGTTGTTGCATTGTCCAATCTGGTTATTACAAGTATCAAGATGAATGAAACGACTGCTATCAGACTTTCAGGTCATGGCCGTATTTAAAGCAGTAGGTAGGTACATTTGCATAGTCTAGAACATGTATAAGACACGATGACGGGCACATTTATTGATGTGAAAACGCTTGTTGTTTTCTATTAACCACATACAACTTCGTAACAAAAGAGATATGCTATTTTAATTTGTATCATTGTTTATGAATTTTTTTGTCAGACGCCACGAATTTCAAAGGTTAAACGAAAATTAACACTTAAGGTTAGAGAACGTACAGGAAGCATTAACATTGTCATTTTACAGCAACAGCCAGTTGACAAGAAACTTCAATGACATTATGTAAACTTTATTATTCAATAGGTATGTATGCCCACGTCTTACACAAATATTCTAATAGTGTGTCAGTTTTATACATAACCTGCAATTTCAGACACTCACAAAATTAAAATGTCAGCGAGATATGACATAAACACATAAAGATAGATGAAATGTATTTAAAGACATTGTTATCGAAAACAATCCCCAAAATAAAGCGTTGAACAACATAACGAAGGCTATTCCGGGCTCGAAGTTGCAAATACTGTGAACAGCCGTAACGGTTGCGCAAGGTGGAGGCTGCGGGACAAATAGGTTGCATTGGCTATTAATACGCGTGTTGTGCGTCAGCGTTCCGTAACGGAGTGTTACACCACTGTGTTATACCTTTATGGAGGGATTACCACTGCGTAATCTTAAAGGTTATATTATCGGACTATTGAAGTCGGGATCGGTAGCGAGCCAAAACACCTTTTGTTAGGGCAAACAAAGATGTTGTTATGATTAAGGGAGAAATTGTTTAAGCAATTTCATTACCCTCAATCTTTATTCTGTCTTGTGATATTCTTAGAAGTCCTTGGCAACAAGTAGAGTGTATTATTGGGTAATTTAAATAGTGTTAGTTTAAAATTTTACTCAGACGTAGTTTAATAAATAACAAACTCTACTTTCTTTACTGATGATGTCTGCAGCAATAATATTTGTCTACATTCTGATTAATTACCAAATTATAGTGTACAACCACATAAGCGTACACCTGTATTTAGGTATGTGTGACTATTAAGTAACCTATTCAAAAACCCAAGTAGGTATTACGAATGATTCACGGCCAATAAATCATACAGTTAATCACATCACTGTTAGTAACCGCATTCACATGTATCGTTTATTTACCCCGTTAATTGTTAATACTCAATAACAGTTGTGTATCCTTGTTTTGTATAAAGATAATATAGTATAATTTGTATTCGAATATGAATTTACGAGTACAAATAGAGAAATAACAAATCAACAAGTTTTTCATGTTGATAAGTTTCGGAAAGAATAATGTAAAACCATTATTGTACAGCCACATAAGATAAGAATTAAACAATTGTATTATCCTTAACGTAATTTTTATGGTCCCATGTTGGTCTGGGACTTAAAAAGAATGTGCCAACTGTGGTTCTTGCCTAGCATGTCGTAAAAGGCGACTAATGGTATATCGGGTTTTAGGTATGTGATTGTGTAGGCGACGAACTAGCCACTTGTCACTACTTTTTCACAATTCTGATTCAGCCCGGTTTTATTTTTGGCTGAATTTGGTTAAAGGGGCCTGCTATCCCATTGACTCTGCCTACCTTTTCGGGATTATGGGCGTGATGTTATGTATGTATATATGTAATTGTTATGGAATAGTTTTCTTTCTTCAGATTCAAACAACGTGCCAAAATTCAACACCACCGGTCAATTGGTTTACGCGTGAAAACCAAACAGACATAGTTAACTCCGCATTTACAGTATGTATAAGGAAGTAAGGCCAACTAAAAATATATACGCGTTCTATTTATACCACGCACGATCGTGTTCCACTGCCCAGCCGGAGCCCCATAAAATGCACGCACATATAGCCACCTCTTAGCAGCGGATCATCCATCAACCATTACCCATCACGCCTCTATGAGCTTTATTGAAAGCACTTTGCTCGATTCAGCTGATACCCCACTTTACAACAGCCTACCAGCCTCGTATTTCTTATTAAGGTATTTCCCAAACTAATAAGCTGATGCGAGGATGAGCTGTTTTCCTTCCTTATTTTGGTTTTCCATGTCGGTCTGGGACTTCAAAATAATGTGCCAACTGTGTTTCTTGCCTACCATGTCGTAAAGGCGACTAATGGTATATGGGGTTTTGTGTATGTGATTGTGTAGGCGACGAGCTAGCCACTTGTCACTACTTTTTCACATTTTCCATCTGACCCAGACCAGTTTATTTTTTGGCTACATGTGGTTCAAGGGGCCCACTGCCCCTTTGACGGTGCCTACCCCTTCGAGGATTATAGGCGTGATGTTATGTATGTACGTTCTTGTTTCCAGTCGTTGGAGATCAAAAAAAAAAAAACATTATGCTTGTATAGGATGAGGAATCGAATGTGGCCGGGCTTAGAAAATTAAACGATGTAATAAGGTAGGTTGTCCAAGGACTCGTACATAATTAATACATTAATGATAGCAGAGTTGTCTACATTACGAAGTTGTTTTATTTAATTAACCAGTAACTATGTGCTATTAAAAGACCTTTAGTAAATTTTACTCAAAGACTTAACTTAACGTAAATAAACTCTTGATAACATACCAAAAGATAGATCAAAGCGATCGTTGTATTTATAACTTAAGCCTTAATTACGGCATATCGACAAAGAAATAAAAGGTTAATTAAATCTATTTATAGTTCAACTTATTAAATTCAATTAACGTTTTCTAAATATAACAATGCGGATAAGGAAAACCTTTCCACTGCCTACAATGGGCGCCACAATGGCGCTAATAATATTATTTTTTACACCCAAGGACGCGGCGGTCGTGCTAAATATACGTCGTATCGTATTAATCGTGTCGGTTTAAAATAGATTAGGTACATGAAACAGACCAATTAACAGAATTAGCGGAAAACACTGAAATAGCACACGGTGGTAAACAAGTACCTGCAGTCAAATTGTCCGGCTAAAATTGTAACGGGGACAATTCCGAGTATTATTCGCTAGAAGACAACACTTTTGACACATTAACTATCTCAATTGAACTAAGTCCTACTTCGGTCTAATTCATACATTAAACCACAAACAGATGCCGCTCTACAACTAAACCCGATTAGAATAAATCAACATCATGGCATCATACACACCTACTTATTTTAATATCGCAACCATTAGCTGAATACATTAAACATATTTATGGTCTCAAGACAGGTATAAATAGGACTTGATCGTTCTAAAAATAACCAGGAGAGTCGTTAAACGATGTCTTGAGTCTCGCGAGCAACTTAAATGCACCTAGTGCCAATACATTATCGCAGAGCCCGATAAGTGCCGTCAAGATTGTTTATCAGTAGGAAGTGTTTGCCTTCTAAATATAGACGATACTTCATGTATTTAATGAAGATAAAATTGCGTCGATAAATGTACAGCTCACCAAAAGTCGTGGCAATCTTGTTGCGGTAGCCGCAGGACGGCTCGAACTGACCAGCCTTACCTGGAAACAAAACAGACGTTGAGCACACACAATACTTGCGACACATGTACATAACTTGAGTGAGTCAGGCCGTGGGGCGCGCGGGGAATATTAAATCGATTGTATCAGAGCCGCGCCGTCCAGAACGACGATGCCTTCTCGGTCGGGTAAGGAATCTAATCACATTTGGATGATAACGTAGCTCGTGTCACAGAGAAAAGGTACAAGATTGTCATAAATACAGCAAATCACATCAGTACATCTACTTCTGATCGGGGACATGCTTGCTCGGCACCACGATATTGACCTATTTGCTGACCGTTTTGTTGATATTTGTAATAAAACAAGTACATTTGTTTTTGAACTGATGATGTAAATTAAGAATTGTGATTTGATTTGTTTAATTTTAATTAGCATTTTTTTGACATTGTTTTAATTTTGTATCTTGTATGTATTGACATTGACATTATACCTTACATTTCGCCTGATTATTGTTTCGAGTCTAGACTTACTCATTATTTGACATTTTGCATGATATATTTATTACTTATTAAAAATGTACTATTTATTATTGTATACTGTATGTGACAATTGCACTTGCTGGCGCTTTGGATATTCTGTTTACCACCAAGCTTTATGTGTTTTAATTAATAAATGAATAGTAATGTTAAAGATATACTAAGGTGCATATTGATATTAAAATGTTAATGAAATGACATTGTTCGCAGAACATCATAGAAGTCACGTCGATCGCATCAGCTTAATGAACACAAACGTCATACTAAATCAATTCCGTTATGACAATACAACACGCGCACCAAACCCACCGCGTTGCGCGCGCGCGTCCGCGGCCCGGTGGCACACACAAACGCATCTATTTCAGAAACCATCAAATGGATTTCCGCGTGTGAGTTTTCGCCGTCTATTTCTGACGGTGTCGCGATACGCCAACCTGTCGTCTATTGCAAAAATATGCGTGTGGGCGGAACTCCTCTAATAAACTTTGGCTGCCCGATTTACGAGGTGTCTCTTTCGCTATACACTTGACTTTGACCGGCCCGCGCCGCAGCCGTGAACGAGTCGTTCCCGTGTTTTCGCACTTACAATAATAACATGATAATCTAATATTTAATCGTTAATTGTTGGCACAGCGCCAATCGGTCCACGAGCCACGAGCTGGCATTAGGTTAAATCTGTAAAGAATTTTGTGGTATGCTACTTAATTAAAACATCGCTAATGAAAAGGCTATTACTGAAAGTGGTACTTGGAAAGCAATTTAAGCATTACCGGTTTGAGTGCCTGACAATTGGTCAGTGATATTGTTAAACTTTACTATAGTATTTGATTTGGGGGTCATGTGCCAAGGGCGTGCTCGTCGCGACTCCTGCCAGTCCGATTTCGGATTGCAACCTTGGACCGATCTAATTCCGCAGAGCGGGGTAGGGCGTTCCCCCGATGCGACGCGCACCGACGAGCCCTCGTCGGTGCGAAAAGTGGCGAGTGCGGCGAAGGGGGCCGCCACCCTTCACGCCACGCCGGACACTGCGGAACGAGGAGAACAGAGTGCCGTATAGGCACGTGGAATGTAAGAGGTGGAATGAAAGATAAGATGTATGAGATGATTGACGTAATGAATGAGAGACGCCTGGATGTTCTGTGCTTGACAGAGACTAAGCGGAAGGGCAGCGATGCAGATGGGCTTCCCGGTGGTATGATGGCTCTGTGGTCTGGTGTGGAACAGAATTGTCATGCCAGCGGTGGAGTTGGAGTAGTGCTTTCCTCTCGTTTAGTCTCTGGTGTGAAAGACTATGGATTAGTTGGCCCGAGACTCCTCTGGGTTCGTATTAAACTGGGTATTACGCGAGTCTTTCTGGTTGCAGGCTATGCGCCAGTAAGCTCAGCCAGTCCCCAAGAACTAGAGGAGTTCTGGGAGTCTGTTAGAGAAATTCTGGACCTGACTGAAGGAAATGAGAGGATAATTATGTGTGGAGATTTGAATGGTTGGGTTGGCACCAAGCGATCTGACTATGAAGCAGTCCTTGGCCCATATGGAGACAAGAGAGTGAATGATGCTGGTAAGCAAATCTTGGAAGTATGTTTGGAACGGAACCTCCTTGTGGCAAACACTATTTTCCGTCATAAGGATATTCACACGTATACTTGGAGACGGAATGACCAAAAAAGTGTGATTGATTTGATTTTAGTTGATAGCCGCCTCCGCAATAGTATATTGGATACAAGAGCCTACAGAGGCCCTACTCTTGAAACAGACCACTACCTGGTAGTATGCCGGTTTGCTGGGCTTTTCAAGAAGTGGAGGCACTGGCGAGTGCGTACTCCATGCGGAGGCACTGAAAGGATAAGGAATGAAAAACTGGAAGATGAAAGTGTAAGGAGTGTGTATGTAGGATTAGTCAATGAAAGACTTGCGAATGCGAGTCTTTCTGGCTTAGATGTTGATGATTGCTGGAACATTTTGAAAGAGAGCATGGTGGACAGTGCAAAAGAGGCATGTGGATGCGCAAGGAGACGTAGAACAATGAAAGGTGACGCATGGTGGGATGAGGAGGTCAAAGCCTCCGTAGCGAGAAAGAAGAAGGCCTGGCTCGATTATGTCTCATCTTTGCAAATGGATGAAAGTATGCTTGAGATGAAGAAAGAAATATACCGTTATTGCAAGAGTGAAACCAAAGCTTTAGTGAAAGAGAAGCGTGAAAGAGTAGCTATGAACGAAGAAAGGAGACTGACGAATAGTTTCGAGGCTAATTCCAAGCTCTTTTGGAGGGAGGTTAAGAGGTCTCGGGGATATTCGTCGGCATCCGGAATGAGTAAGATTAAATCTAAAGCTGGTGACATTCTTGCAAACCCGAACGAGGTGTTAGAACGGTGGAGTGAATATTTTGGAGAAATGTATGAGTATGTCTCTGATGTTGGCACTGAGAGTGAGGCTATGTCTGATTCTGTGGTGCCAGCGTCTGATGAAGACATCACTATGAATGAGATTGAATGGTCGATACGAAGTCTGAAAAGTGGAAAGGCCGCGGGAAT
This sequence comes from Glyphodes perspectalis, assembly GCA_951394215.1. NCBI lineage: Eukaryota > Metazoa > Arthropoda > Insecta > Lepidoptera > Crambidae > Glyphodes > Glyphodes perspectalis. The sequence continues at coordinate 489,985 of OX596209.1, read as the reverse complement.
AGACAAGGTATCTGCGGAGATGATCAAGCTAGGTGGCGCTAGCGTCCAGGACGCTTTCTGGTTCTTGTGCAATCTATGCTGGAGAAACGGAAAGGTCCCAATGGACTGGAGACGGGCAGTTATCGTGCCTCTGTACAAGGGTGCTGGGTCACGTATGGACTGTGCCAGCCATAGAGCCATCAGTTTGATCAGCTTAGCAGCAAAGGTGTATGGCAAGATTATTGAGAGGAGAATGAGGGTGAAATCTGATGGAATGTTGTGGGAGGCACAGGGAGGTTTCCGGAATGGTAGAGGATGCACGGATCAAGTTTTCTCTCTTCGCAACATCGTGGAGAAGCATCTGGCCAAAAGTCAGAGGGTTTTTTGCGGTTTTGTGGATATGGAGAAGGCCTTTGACAGGGTTGTACGAAAGGACCTTTGGGACATATTGCCGAGATATGGGATTGATGGAGCATTGCTTCGTGCTGCGCAGTCCACCTATGTGGGATGTACGGCATGCGTGCAAGTGGAGGGCAGCCTGTCACCCTGGTTTGACGTCAATATTGGTGTCAGACAAGGATGCGTGCTGTCTGCTCTGCTGTTTATCCTATATCTCGACCATTGTCTCCAGAGGATTAGATCTATGAATGTTGGAGTGCGTATGGGTGACCTGGTTGTGAACTGCCTGCTTTACGCGGACGATGCCGTACTTCTAGCAGAGTCGGCATCGGATCTGCAGCAACTAGTCACAACATTGAAAGATGATTGCAAGGAGAGAGGCTTACATTTGAATGCGAAGAAAACAAAGATTATGGTGTTTGAAAGAGATGAAACCAGAACGGATACAAGGATAACGGTTGACGATGTAGTGCTGGAACAGGTGAATGAAATTGTATATCTAGGATCTGCATTTAGTAGAGATGGAAGGTACTCCGCTGATATAGAAAGAAGAGTGAATGCAGGGAATAGGGTGAATGGAGCGTTAGGAAAACTTTTAGGCAGCAAAATCTTAAGCCAGAAGGCCCAGCTCGCCATACACAATGCGGTGCTGATTCCTACGCTAACATATGGAAGCGAGAGTTGGGTATGGCAGAAAGAGCATGAAAGTAGAATAAACGCGGTCGAGATGCGTGCGCTGCGGAAAATCTGCGGTGTATCGCTCACAGACTGCGTTCGGAATGATGATGTAAGAAAGAGAGTTGGACTGAAGGACAGCGTCGGAGTCAAGGTAAGAAGAGGCATGCTCCGGAGGTTCGGACATGTGGAAAGAATGGATGACGAAAGATTGACTAAACAGATATACAATGCGAATGTGGAAGGATGTAGGAGCCGCGGAAGGCCCAGGCTCACCTACCACGACCAGATTGGTCGTGTATTAAAAGAAGGTGATGTTAGGAGTCATAAAAATCGTAGAGCTTGTATGAAAAGGATTATGAATGTTGAAGAGGCGAGTGAGGTGTGTAAGGATCGTGCCATATGGCGTTCGGTTCTCTCTGCCTACCCCGCTAGGGAAGTGGCGTGAAGTTTAGTTAGTTAGTTAGTTAGTATTTGATGAAAACTTATACTTAAAGCTAGCAACGTTCCCTTTTTAAATGTTTCCTAAATGTTTTGTATTGGCCTATAGAGTGATGATAGTGAGAAAGATATACTAGGGGAGCATCATATCACTACGCATCAAGCATAGTGAGATGATCCTCATCTAGTTAGGCAAGCATTTTCTCACACCTCATTATGACTCCACGACATGCATGACACAGAAGAGATCTTCGAAGAAGGAATTGTTGCCAAATAACAACTAAAGTAGGCAAGAGCAGAGCGCATCACGGTGTCCGGAGGCGCGTGCAGCGGACGGCGAGCGAATTCCCGCGCAGGCGATATCGCATCCGGCGAGGTTGTCGCCCTTCCTGCGCACGCGCCTATCGCTCAGCTGGTGCCGCGCACCACCGTGACATTGCGCGCGACAGCCCGATGCGTAGATTGCGCGAGGAATGATGATAACAAGCATTTACATGATCCCGAAATGGGGTGGAAAACACAGGACAATAGAAGGAAAATACTTCTTTTTATAAAAGAAGTTAGTTAGTTGCAAACGATTAAGAGCTGATGATTAAAGAGAATAGGAGTTGACATAAATTACCTACTTCTATCGGAATGTAAGACATTGACACCTGTCAATAAAATACGACAAATCGCCTAACCAAACGGCCTCGTGCAAGATTTGGAATTCATATGAGAAACATAAAATGCATAATGCATACATACATAAACAACTACACGAATGCTACAAAACATCAAATGGCTCGTTTCTACGACGTCTATTACAGTTCTAGTCATTTAATTGTTACACAGTTCGAATACGATACAATCCTACAGAATTACTCGTTTGAGTCTTAAGATGAACTGACACGAATTTACTACACAACGTACCCAAATATTTTCAGCCAACAACGTATTAGGGTTCAAACATCAAAATAGCAATGATGGAGCGAATTAAACTTCGGATAATTCTGTACACGTGTTAGATATAAATGCTGATAATGCTGAATTCAATGGCAAAATGTTATGAAATGTTACCTCTGCAATGACTATTATGTGATAACAATTATTTATAAGAGATACTATCAGCGGCGGTGCAGGCGAGGGCTCAAATAATAATGTAATGACGATAAGAGCGGAATCGTTCCTAGCTAGTAAAACGGTACTGTTACGTCACAATCTGTTAACAATACGCCCGGTATCAGATTACACACGCGATGATGTATCTACTGACACTATCGGTTAGTAAGTCGACCGTTTATCTTTTGGAAATTCCTAATTGTGTATACCACGAATACCATGTCCGTGCAGATTAAAGGTTCGATGTGGATAAGCCAGTATATGTCTTAGAACTATGTATGTGCGATACAGACGCAATGTATTGTAAATGATGTATTATGTTTAATAATAACAATTAGTTAAAAATAATTAGTCCAGGATTTTTTAGCCAACCCATTTTTTATATATTCTAATATACTAAATTTATTATAAAATATGTTTTATTCTTCTATCAGCTCGGTGAAGATCGACTTAGGGTCGGATCTTTTACTATTACATCAAAATCGACAAACACAAGCAATAAAGTAACGAAATTGTATAACTAAATGTACGCAGGGGTAAAGAAAATCTCACGGTTTAATTTTTCGATTCCATACTGCCTACCGGCGTCAGCATTGCTTTAAATAGAAATGTCCTTGCACGTGAAATATTCAACACGCAACCCTTAATAATGTTCAAGAGTACGTGAGACCATGTCATATCCAGCTATCGCTAATATCTTAAGAAGAATACCTACACCAGCGTGTCCTCGCAACGTGATCTTCCACTCGTATTACTACACACGTTATGTGGCGTGTGTCCATCTGTCACTGCGGGCCCGTTGCGCAGGCGCCGGTGTTTTTCCTACCGATGCACCGGCCGGTCTCGTGCCGCGCACGCGCGCTGAACGTCACACCGCAACGTGTTTACATCGTCCGGACACAAACAGGGTTGCCATATATTCGAAATATGGCATCCAAAATGCAATGGTTCTGTAAGAAAACTAATCAAAATGGATTTCCATGGTTTTATACAAGAACCTTTTAATCAAATGTTTCTATCCATCACTAGTGAAGTGTGTTGTGAAATTAACAAACATAAACATAACATCACGCCCATAATCCCCGAAGGAGTAGGCAGAGTCAAAGGGGCAGCTGGCCCTTTTACCCACATTCAGCCAAAAACAAAAGTGGGCTGGGTTAGATGGAAAATTAGTGACAAGTGGCTAACTAGTCGTCTACACAATCACAAACCCAAAACCCCATATACCATTAGTCTATCTCTAGAAAATGTTCTTATTACATAGGACACGAAGTGAAGTTGATTTATTATATACTGAATTACAGGATCTTTGTGTTTGCAAAAATGTTCTGAACATCTATTACTACATTCATCTTTTTAAAAGTACATTGAGATTAAAAGTTAATAGAAGTTTATAGTGTTCTATTTCGAAGGGCAACAAAAAATGTTTATTACTTGATACACATTTATACAGCCTAGTAGCCCTACGTTAGACAGCCAACCAGTGGCGACTGCGCGTCGCGCGGTGTAAACCCCACCTGACACCGAGTCTGGTAGGAATTTCCCTGCGCTCGCGCATCTCAATGAGCCACGGGTGACTGGCCTTCATTGCGTTACCATTGTCGCTGATTGCGAGGAAGTTTATGACTCCATTCTAGTACAACAAGGGACGCGGCCTTCAGATCACCGACATATAATATACAACGCAAGTTAGTTCTGTAATCACGGGAGATTCCACCTTTAACAATGACTACCTGCTGGTGACCACATAGTGGTGGCAGGGCAGGGGACAGTAGATGACGTCATAATAAATTTAATTAAATTTTATTGAAGAATGCTTGATCCTCGTCGTGTACCTTAACGCACCTCTCACGCCACGTTATCATCGCAGCCAAGATTGTAACCAGTTCTACTTCTTAAAACCTTTAAATGAATTCATTAATCATTATTATTGCTATCTAGTACCTATGCACATTACAGTCGCATGATTTTAACATGTATTGTTTGCGTGTAACTTACAAATGCCACAAATATGCGTTTTGTATTAATACAGCAGAAAATTCATTTTCAACCAGTCACGACCCCTGGATGACTTTGAAGACTTTGATCGGTATTGTCCATACGTCTAAGTTTTATTTAGCATGCAACGTATACGAAAGATAAACACTATATTATGCGAACGCATTTTAGTCATGGTTTATTTCAATGCTAAACACATTTAAATTCAAGTTGATATCCACACAAACATGCCTATTTATCTTTAACTATCTATTTTGGCTCATGTTAGCATCATATTATACGACGCCTTTTGAACGGCGGACGGTGTTTAAGACGTCTATTATAAGTCTTTTAAATTTAGTGATCCATGAAAATAACATACATTTGAGGTGTTTGTCGCTCGGCTGTCGTGGCGCGGTTGCAAAGTACGTTCAGTTATTGTTCTTCGTCGCGCTGCCGCGATGACGTCGGAAAAAGATAAATGTTTACGACCGCTTCTGACAGATACATGTCGTCTACTCGCCTGCCGTAAACTCAATGAAGCCTGAGCCGCGACCATGTTACTGGACACATCAAACATAAAATGATTCGATGACACAACAAAACTACGAACGGTTGGTAACCTAGACCATCATTTCGTAAGAAGGTCGCGACCTCCCGCGGGGTCGACGGCATAGTTCAAGATTTGCAGTAGGTTAGCTGTTGTGGGTAGTAGATAATTACATACAACTGTTTACGTTAGTTAACTCGCTGTAGTAAGTTTATTTCATCATTTAACTGTGTATTTAAATTGTTTAACTGCCTACATGAAGTACTATACAAAGTAGAATCCGTAAGAAATCCCCCAGGCCATTAAACTTTAGTAAAGAAAAATATTATTCTGTCATAGTTGTATAAAGCTCCATGGCATCGGCAGTGCCTTAACCTCGTGAATTGCAACACTGCACGCCGCTGTCCGCACTTAGTGTGCATTCGTGGGAGCCGCGCCGCACGGGACGCGCTTCCCGAGTTCCCAACATCGTTTAAACGCCGGAATTGTTGCAAACAAACTGCATTAGTGTCAACCATTATCTCGACTACTTACTGGTTTCGTTTCTTCCACAACCAAGAGTTCCCACGTAATCATTATGGTCTTATTTTAATGAATCTGAGAACCTAATTTTGATGACTACTTTCTGAAGCACCTAATAACTGACCTTTTGTAGACAGTTGAAAATAATTGTAAATATGACATTGCTATTATCCCAGACACTTCTAATAGCAGACACTTCTAAATTTGCATGGCAACAAAGTAGTTTTACTTTTACGATTGGACGACAAAGATCATGTCTATCAGCCACTTCTCGCGTTATAAGACCCTAAATAGGCTCACCACTCACCACCACAACACGAGCACCAACTCTATCACTCGGTCCAAATGTCTAATTATACCGTGGGAGCTTCCCGATTCCCGGCCCAGTTGGCGCCGCGGAACCCTGCTAGCCTGATTGGCAGCGATGGCATCGGCATACTTTACGAGACCGAACATCTGGGAAGTAAACAAGCGATCGAATCCGTGCTATTGGCACTTGCCTTGAACAGATTAGTTGATGCTGTGAACGTGTTTTTCCAAGAACAAAAAAGGATCGTCACTCATCTTCCTATCGTTATGTCCCGTGCTTAGACGGGGTCCGCTTAGACCATGATCCAGGATTTAGCGAGTCTGGTAATTACATTGAAGCGACTGCCGATCTGACCTTCGTAACCCTAAGATAGGGGAACCAGACAATTTTTGGATCATGGTTACAAATTCAAAGTTGTTTGAATTTGCAGGTTTCATCACGATGTTTTCCCTCACCGTCGAGCTAGTGGTATAAATATGTACATAGATTTTTTAAAATCTAGAGGTACATGCCCGGGTTTGAACCCGCACTCCTCGGTTAAGAGGCGCGTGTCCTTACCATTGAGCTACCACCGCTCCCAAAAAAGGATCGTCACTATCGTAACTATAAATTGAGTAAAACAATTACTATCTACTGTATAATAAACAGAAAGCCTTACAAACTGAACTATGGTGCATTAGAACTTAGAATAGACATGAGCTATCGTATTAACCATCGAAACTGTCTTACTGCAATATTAATTAAAAAAAAAAACATTTAGAACCTTATATAGCAATCCTACTGACAAAGATACACAATACGTCCTCTGGAGTGTTCTCACTGTGCATCACCGAATAAAGCCGATGCATCCCCCCCGTCCGTCGATAGCAAATATGTCAGGTGTCGGCGACGGACGGACGGACATCGCGTTTGATCGACTGCTCGCTCGCTGCCAATAGATCAGCCGCGATGTTGACGTGAGACGCGGATCGAGATAAACGATTCGTCGTATATCTCGTCGTATCGGCAGTTTTACGTCGGCGGGTAAATCGATTGAGGGTATGCCAGCAAAAGATGAATATCTTTGTTCTTAATTCCTTGGGATTACTTATGGTTTAGATTTGAACATTGTTTTTTTGATCAATTAAATGAAAGGTGCTCTTACGAACGATATAAGGGGGTTCTTATTGAATTTCAAGATAAAATTATGTACCAATATGTATTTCACGAATCGGTGAGCGGTGGTAGCTCAATGATAAGGACACGCGCCTTTTAACCGAGGAGTGCGGGTTCAAACCCGGGCACGTACCTCTGGATTTTTTAAATTCATCTATATACATATTTATACCACAAGCTCGACGGTGAAGGAAAACATCGTGATGAAACCTGCAAATTCAAACAACTTTGGATTTGTAACCATGATCCATAAATTGTCTGGTTCCCTTATCTTAGGGTTACGAAGGTCAGATCAGCAGTCGCTTCAATGTAATTACCAGACTCGCTAAATCCTGGATCATGGTCTAAGCGGACCCCGTCTAAACACGGGACATAACGCTAGGAAGGTGATGATGCATTTCACGAATATTAGTTTTATCGAGTAAGAATAAATGTAGAATCACTTCAAATATTCGTTGTTAATGGATCAGATTAATGAGTAAATAAAATAAAATAACCGTATGTATCAATCAAAGGCTATTTTAAACAAAAATTATGTATTAAAAATTAATTATGTAAGTGGATACGAGAACACGGATTGTCTTCATTACCAAGATATTGTAGAAATCAACATTTCAAATTACAATACTGAAAGGTTAAGGTATTTAAAGGTCAACTTTCTCGGTAAATCTATTACGCGGCGTGGGTTGTTTTTGGACTCGTCTCTTGTTTTCGTTTAATTTGACAAATGCCTTTTGACATTTACGGAAATACAAATACATAGTGGAGATTAACCTTTACAACAGAATGAGTATTTTAAGAAAATAGTTTGGGGTGATCTTGTTGAGCTTTTATGCTCCAGGCTAGGATTATTTACTATGGAAAGTCTCTCGTTTAAATTAGGGTCGCTACTAAATTCGAATGGATATTTTGTAAATATGAATATCAACAACAAATATACTATTTCCAACATAATATAAACATATTCCCGTAAAACTAGAATTTCATATGCATATGTCATGTATGTACGTAATTCTTACAAAATATTTTTAGGAGATTAAGACATTCGTTCGCATCATTCGTCAAAACTGTGGTCTTTAGTTTTTGATAATATCGGTGAAATAATAGTAATCTGTGTATCCTATATACATGTGAGAAGGTAAATGATCACACTTGTTGGATTTAGCGGATCAAGCTACTGCACCAAACAGTTTATAACAAACTCGAGTTCAAAGCTTTAGTTGCAAGTGCGTGGCAGTGCGCCGGTGAGGCCGGGCTGCAGTACGCACCAGTAATTTGCATCTAGTTGAATCTTTCCACGACGCATTCCTTGCGGCGCGGGCCGCGTGCGTGCCCACGCGTTTGTAGTCGAACGGGACTGACCCGCTATTCAATTTCGTGGCCTGTTACATACATACATAACATCACATCTGTAATCCCCAAAGGAGAAGGGAGAGTCAAAGGGGCAGCAGGCCCCTTTAACCACATTCAGCTAAAAATAAAACTAGGCTGGATTAGATGGAAGGTTGGGAGAAATCTTGTCCTGTTGTCTTTATTATAAATCAATTTACCTATACGTAGTATTGTGTTGAATCGCGGTGTATGATATACCTACAAATGCTGAGTCGCAATCGTAGAATACCTAATTGTTGTCATACTCAAGACATTTTCTTTAGCAGCTAAGATTTTTTGTAATTCATTGAATGTTGAAAATGTTCCCAAATCGATGGACCCAAAGCCCAGTTTTCTTACCCCCTACGTAATTCATTCCATTGTCCGAAACGTTATCCTGATACCAACTAACTAACACTAGTCCAACCATCAACTAATCAGCTTGTTGCTGTCAAGTTAAATAATCTTTTGTCTGGAACCAAAAGCAACTTTTGATAGCGAAAAAAGAAAATTAACCTAAAGATTACTGGAAGTCCATGATCCACAACTTCTTTTACGAATAAAAATCACTTCTCTTCTCCATCTCCTATTGATATCAACATGCAAACTCCACACCAGGATAAAGACACTAAAGTGCAACACAGCCGTCCTGCCGTTAAAAAATAACAAATGGGCACGTTAGCGGCCGGCGGGACCTTGGCCAGCGGGCCGCGTTGCACAATGCAACTATTCTGGTGCACTCGTTGCGACACACGACACCGCTCCCGTTTCGAGCTATTTCAGCTACTTTAACTGGTTAACTTGTTATACGTTTGATCGTGATCGTTTCATCTGCGCGTGAGTTGCGGCCGCCGTTAACGGAATTGGCACTGCCTGATGAGGTTGGCAGGAGCAAAGGAGATTATGATCAGTGGCAACTACATGTCAAAACTGCAAGTTCTGACTAGAAGGTGGGAAATAAAATATCGTTTGTCAAATTTGGACCAAAAAGCCACTTATTACAACACACATACATAACATAACATCACGCCCACGATCCCCGAAGGGGTAGGCAGAGTCGAAGGGGCAGCAAGCCCCTTCAACCACATTCATGTCACTTATTACAAAACGCCAGCAAAGCTAATCTGATATGCATCTCTTAGGAAGTAATGGCAATGAAAATACTAATTATTCATTTAATTTCTAATCATTCGAATCTAGCACAGAATAGTTTATTGATCATGACATTTTTAAATTATTTGCATCAAAATAGCAGAGGAATGCGTTCACACCATAGATAATTTTGCAATTTTCCATTTGAGTTCTAGTTTTCCAATATTAGAGACTTGGGTAGATATATAATCTGATAGACTTTGCAATTATTTAATTTGACGCTATATTATAAGAAGCTAGTAAGAAGTTTTATTTAACCACTTCATATATTTTCTGCAAGTGTTGTAATTACTTGAATAATCATGCAAATAGCAGCAAATAATCATGAAATACTACTGGTGTAAAAGTAATACAAACATCACAGGGCCATTAGTATGACTCTAATAACAGACAAAGATAAACGAGCTGTGGATCCACTTGCGCGGGCGGCGACTGCGCGTCTGCGCATGCGTCGCGGCCAAGGGGACTTGCGCCCAGCCGCCCATCAGAAGTGCATCGAGACCTTTTTCCATATATATACACTACAAATTAAAAAAAAGTAGCATTCAACATTAGTTAGAGCTGAGTGTGGCACATCTTGGAGTATGAAGATACCTGTATGCGAAGATACTTGATAAGATCGCTGTATGCGAGTAAATTTGCCGGTGGAAGAAGCGAATGATATGGAGGTGCAAGAGAAGTACCTAATGTACAAGCAATTTGTTTGTTAGCTAACACCACTTCTCGCATATGCCTCGCATACTCATCTGTTTTGGATGTAAAATTGGCCAAATGTTGCGTAGAAAACCATCCTCAACAATGCCGTCCTGAACAAGGTTAGCAAAACAAAATGTTAAAAGTCACATCACAAATAAATACGCGGTGATTCAAACAAGTGACACTGACAAACACAACGCGCTCGGCGTTGCGCAGGCGGCGGGCGACCGCGCGTCTGCCGGCGTGCGCGCGCGCAGCCTGCGCTGCGCTGACCCGGTCAGAGACGCGGACACAACCGAGCCATCGAAGAGAGGAAGTTCTATTAACCTCGAGAACCAATTCCTTTACAGGTGAAGTCTTCACTATTGGAACAAGGGCGGGCTTTGATATCCAGTGTGACACTTTTAAATGTCACGTTGAACGAAAGCCGTAAAGGCTGGACGGATTGAGGTTGATGCCTATCGAAACGGTTACATTTTGATTTAAAGTACTGCAATAATGACCAAGGCAAACTGGATTTAGAAGGTTTTTGTAATTTGAGTAGGTCAAGGGTGTTTTTCGATTGATTCTCATCTTAAGCCAGTGGAATTAGGTCAGTTTAATTTTATAAACATGTTTAATTTAACAATATACAAACAAACATCTTGACGTTAAGTAATAAATATTTAATTTTAACAATCTAAGCTACGCAATGTACAATCATGCATACGTTTCAGATTCCATGTCCCAAAATCAAAATTGTACACACTGCACTCCATCATCGCGCATAAACACTGTGTGTCTATTGTATTAGCACATACCCTCAATTACTTTATTTATCTTTCAATGTTGTTTATATGATATAGTATGATCTAAATATGTTTTTACAGTGTTCGTAGTGTATTTATGTATATTAACAATGGTTTTAGAACTTAGCTAATTATTTGATATTTTCAAAATTTTAAACCTATTCCGGAGGCAGTTACGCTAAACTAATAGCAATAATATTTTACACAGGGTATATAAACACTAATTAGCATCATAATATAGCTATTATAATCTAAAATTTAAAAAAAAAATTTTTGACCCACCCTACTGTGTAATCGCGCATAAGAGGAAAACATGCGCTGTGACGTCACGCGCGCATCACCGAGTGCCCGAGATACATGCGCGATTTGTTTTTGTGCATTACAAACGTTTTGCCCAACAAGTGCTAAAGGACAAATAGTCGTTTTGAGGATAATTGCATTCGGTGCGGTCGACGACCACATGTGAAAAATAATAACAAGTATGGAGGTAATATTAGGTCATCGGAAAATTTAAATGAAAACACGTCACCGTGCGCAGACAATAGTGGGGAGGACAGGCTCGACGGAGCGCAAACACGAACCATTGCGATAGAAAATACCAGAATGAGTTTTGTTTACTCACCGCAACCGAAGATAACATTTAATAGGGCAAAAATTATACTGACGTCATGAATTGTAAATTTCTAAAGTACCTAATAATTAAATACATGAAATGACACAAGCACACACCGTTAACGCAGAAACTCAATAACAGCTTAGATATACGACTATTTAAAATCGATTTAAGCATGCTGAAGTAAAATTTATGTTTCCGTTTAAATCTTAGCACTCCGGAACTTCAGAGTTGGCCATCGTCTGCACCTCATAAATCGGAGATATTATGCAATAACTTCGCTTTAAATAATGATTATAGCCTGTTAATATCAGCACATGGCAATTAAAGTGACGCTACAATCTGAGAATAGTTAATGAGCAGATAGATGTCGACGGAGCGAACTGTGCACGCCAAATAGCTTGCCAGATTGTTTGTATGACTTCTTTTACAAATATACACTGTAAAACCTGGTATAATTATGTTGTAGGTATGTAATTTGGTACTGGTCATTAAATAAAGCAAGGATTGACATTTATGGGAGCAGGAATAGGAACATTCAAATTAATTAGTAAATAGTCAAATAAGATATATCTTATGCAAGCAAAATGCACTGTTAATAATTCAATTTCTAATGCAAGGGGTCCTTCATCGGTTCTTCCCGACGCATACCATGGGGCGAAACAACGACTTTAAAAAGGATCCTTGTAGAATTCATTCCGTAGCACGAACAGCTCGAGGAGCGAATCGTAGGGAGACCCAGATGTAGGTCACCCGGCTTCTGGTTGACCTAGATCTGGGTCTTTCATCTAATAGCTATAATATGTTTTATCAATTTTGTAATATGTATAAGTCTTCATTTAAAGTCGTTAATTCTAGTATCACGTCCACTTCCGTCACAGCCACACGTCAAGCAACAAAATGTTCCACAACTTCGGACAGCATCATGCAGTGTAGTCTCCTACCTCGTCTCCCAGTCTAGCCCGCTAATCTGGCAGCAGTCTATCCGCAGCTCTCATTACGGGGGTGATAGATAGCGAGCGCCGCGGAGCCGGCGCGGGCGAACGAACGAACGCAGTTATAAATGCGCTCGTTGCTTAATACTAGGTGCTATTTTGACATGCGAATTATTACCGGCTTACCATGATCTATGGTTAGTACTCTCGTGATAATCCTTTTGCTTGAAATTGCAGCAAATATGCAACTGTCAGTGTGAGCATTGCACCTTTAATAAAGACATTGTCATTGCGAGCTTATCTTGACCTGTATGTATGCCTGTAAGTATTGCATATTTATGAAGAAGAAGGTATATGCGATATTTTAGTAAATTAATTAAAAATATTAATTCGGCTGTATTTACAAGCACTGGAAGCTACATCGCGCAAAATTCGAGGAAAATTGCGGAAACGTCATCATATGTAAATTAACTACACGCGACATTTCAAGAACACACACCATGACGTCACGCAACATAAGGAAAAGGCCCAGTCGACCTAGACCCCGCGGCCCGTGGTGGTTCCGAAGCAATTAAATTGTCATCAAGAGACCGTCGCGTCGCCACGTCCCGGTGACGCCGCGACCTGGCACCCGCGACCAACGTCACCGGCCTCGCGCTGCGCCAACTAAAACAAAGCGCTTTTAAGCAACCACGATGTTGGAGTTGGCCCTTGTCAAACATTGGGAGAATTCGGGACCGTCCGATCAGAGCTTTAGTCAGTGGCATCAATAGAATATATTATGGATTTCGGAATATGTTTCAATGCTTCATTCGAATGAAATCACGTGCGAGATATGCAGTAATGAAAACACACAAAGCAATGTCGTACTGAAATCGGTTAGAGTCAAAAAGAAACAACCTTACCATATTTAATATATTTCGACACTTACACCATGTCACATCTTGACTAAGATAAAAATACTCATATATACTTAAATAGTAAATCGTAAGGAATGCCTTTCCTTCAGGGTTATGAGCGTGATGCTATGCTATATATGTAAGGGATAGCAGCCAATATAAACACAAACTTCCGCTAGTTTTTAATACATTTTCAGGGTCAACAATATTGTCCATTATTAGTTAAGTGCTCACTTACAAGAGACTACCACGACGTATTAGTTACAAAGCAATTGAAAACGTAAAGTAATAACAGTTGTCATGCATAGGTACGTCATTTCTAATGATTTATTATATGGTTTATTATTTTAATAATGTATGAGGAAGGATTAGTCGCAATGTAGGTTATCCCACCACGTACTGTTTGTCAGCCATATGGCCACGCCTTTATCTAGTCCACGCCAGTTTTTAGGCCAATTCGCTTATCAACGAACAAACTGACGCCTGGCTGCGTTCAATGAGGAAGTTTTATACCGACTGTTATATACTTTTATTCTATTCAGTCTATTATGAATCACTGTAGGAAATACAATTTTACCGTATTTCCTATAGTGGTACAGTTTTCAATTCATTAGATCATTAGTTACTACCCTACTTCATTCCCTTAGACTGCATAGGCAAAGAAAAAAATGGAATAACCACCAGCCCACGTTAAGCCAAATATAGGATAAAAGTTATCCTATTGCTTGGTCAGTTTCTTTTTATGCAAATATTGCATGAATTCATGTAAAAAGAAAATGCATGTTGATGACAATAATTTTTTTATAGACATCATCCGAATGGTTGCGTTGCATTAACGCGGTAAGCCGTTGACAGCACCCTCGCCTCGTCCCGTCAAGCGAGCCGGCACCGCCTCCCTCGCGCTCCGGCACCGGCCCGAGCCCCAGCGGCACCTGACCCGCGGCTAACAAGTTCTAAACCTGGCGCACCTCCAATCAGGTGCGAACATTATGTATGCGGCGTTTGGCCATCTCCGAATATAACTCGCCGGGAGACGCCGCTTATAGCCAAACCAGAATAGCCGGGAACTTATAGACGCGCCTTACCGCCCGATATAGATCTGCGCCGGCGGTGTGAGTGCCTTTTATGGCACTCACACTAGCCCACTTTAATGGGCTCGAAAATATCGAGAGTTTATTTATTGTGTCGTTATCTCGGTTGGCCGTTGCTCTAATGGCTTTTGTAATTGCGCTCTAGACGTGTGCATTTCGCGACCGTCCAAAAGTGCATGCTTCCGTTGTCTCGTGATGCAGTATGCAGTTGGTTGCTGTCAAAGATCATGCTTACGATACAGCCTAAAAAATTGAGAGTTGCTGGATGATTTTATGTCATGAGAAAAATTACTGTTGCACTCATACATGCTCTATGTTTACAAAAAAATATTTTAATTTTAATGAACCTAGCCAGTTTCCTTATGATGTGAATGTAAGTAATGCCTTACCGTCGCACAAACAAAAAACAACTGTTGTCATTGATAGTTATAAATAGCTCATTGACAAACGAATAAAGAATTAATGTTGATTTTATATAAAAAGCTTAAGAGGCCTTCGCACGCAATATCAATAAAAAAGTTATATTTAATAGTTGCTATAACTGCCGATATTACTAGGAAGACCATATAAGTGTTGCAAGTTTGTGCAAATTATTGCATAGCAGCAGTGCAATAAATACTTCGAGTTATTACGGAAATGTTATTTTAAGATACCATTTTATCATTTATCGATTACTGCATGTTCGACGACAAATTTTTCAATAAAGAGATTGTGTTAATTGATGTTATCTCTGCGAATAGTCAATAATAATTTAAAAAAAAGGAAGGGTTTATACCCTTCCTTTTTTGCTTCCTTTTTTGGAAAGCCACAAAAAGTAAAATCTGTCAACTACGTAACACATAAATGTCAATGTGCTAACTTTATCAATATTTATCGGTTAATATGATGACAAACGGAATAATTGATCGTGCTTCTAAAAATGTTCGAACTACAAAAGAATTGCCTGTTATGACGGAATATTACCTACGAATTAAAAATACTCCTCATTATATTCGCTGTATATTCTATTGGTTAAGTATGTATACCTATCCGAAAATAAATGATTAGTTCTGGCACGGAATAAACATGAACACTTCTATTTAAATACCTACTTAAAATGTTTGGCAAATACAATTTCGAGCGGCGATAACCGATCGGTGCAAAATGCGGATTGACATCATATTAGCACAATTGTACTAAACAACATGGTAGGAAGAAAGCAGGCTCGAATGTCTGTCTTGGGCGGAATGACGTCGGGGCGGAAGTCCAGGGCGGCTCGTTGGGCGGACGTGACGCGTCGCCGGCAACTGTTTTGGCGCGTGGCGCGCACACTTAGCGACGCCAACTTCCACTAGTAAAGCTCTTTCATTCCGGAGCCGACTCATGGACAACAAGCGTACGTACGCAAGCGCATGCAATCCGATAAGTGTCGGATTTATCGGCCGCGTTAATTCTGTGGTTGGGACGTCACAATTGCGAATGACATTGATTACGACGATGCATCAGACAAGTTAAAGGTTTTCTAATTTAAAAAATAGTATACACTCACTCTATCCTCAATAAGATTTACGTTAACAACATCATCGTTTGAGTTACTTATGTCACAAATATGCTTCAAGCTCTTTATAAAACAGTGCCATGGCCTTGCCATAGAGACAGAACACAGGTAATACAAGTGTAATGTCATCGATACAAGTCCGATGGTTGGTGGAGCAGTATTTGTAAACACACGCAGCCGCGTCAACCACCTGTTGACGTGAGCGGGCGCGGCGCGCGGAGCCCTAGACCTTCGCGCGCGGGCGGGCGCGTGCGGTAGGTCGCCGCATCGACCGCGCGCCGCGGGACTGCGTGCCCGAACGGGGAACACGGGCGGACATCATCGGCGATACTGACGTGGCGAGACCGCAGCATTAAAGCTACTTTCTATATTCAAATGATGGCGTTAAGGCGAGTCTCCACCGAAATTGTTGGCAATTCCAGCGTTTCCAAATGTTTGCAACTCTTTAGAAAATCGCAAACTTTTGTTTCCATTGTATCTACACTGAGTCGCCAACAATTTGAAAAACATTTTAGTTGAACAAGCTGTCTCCACTGTAAAATGTCTTCGAACGACAATAGTAGCTTTCCATGCATCCTTTCTCATATTTATTTTTTTATAATTTCATCACTGGTGTCCCATAGTACGTTTTGTATATGATTGAATCTTCGTCCACGTGTCAAGCATGTTTCTTTATGTTTCCAACTGCGCGTCTCCACAAAGCCAAACAATATCGGCAACAAGCGTATTCTTTGATATTTACCGCCAAAAACGGAAACACGGTTGCCAACAATTGTTGAACATTTTTGTTGCCAACATAAGGAAATTACAGAAACTTTTGTCACCAACACGTGTGCTCGGTGGAGACTCGTCTTTATAATATGCTGAGATGAAAAACCGTGACACCAGATGGCTTACCCTTTCCTAGAGATAGATACATCAACAACTCTTTCAAAATAATAACAGTAAATAATTGCATTAAAACCTATCCATAAATAAAAATAACTAACGCATATTTTCAACAACTGTCACATAAATATGTGTTTATATCCATTTATTTATCTGACCAGTCGTATATATCAAGAACCAATTAAGTTCAATTATATTAAATAGACTCGGTGTCGTTTAAGGTTATCGATCGTCGCAATAAGACCTAGACTTGCTAAAGTACTATAGAGCATTAACTAGATAGATATATGAGTTATACCATACATACATAATATCTTCACCGAAGAGGTAGACAGAGTCATAGAGTTGAACCACATTCGGACATAAAATAAAACTGGGTTAGATGGTTTTAAAGTAGTGACAAGTGGCTAGCTCGTCGCCTAGAAAATCACACCGAATCTGATATAACGAATTGTACCAAAAACGGCTTTATAGAAAATTATTAATGGAGTTAATTTCGACCCAAACTTGCATCTGTTCAAATACCGACTACGAACACGAAACCTTATTTACAATCTTGTAAAAGACAATAAAGAAACACCACAAGTAAGATAAAACAAAACGATGTTACGTTGTCATAAATCATACTTCACTTCGCACCCGTCTAAGCAATTGCGTGGGACGGGGTTAGCATAATTACCTCCGGGTTAATTAGAGGATACATCGAGAACGGTGCCACCATGGCCGGTCGTCTGATAACCTAGAGATAGCAACTTCAGTTGCGTTTCATTTTCATTTAAGATGGTTACAGTGAGTCGTTACTATATTCGCAACACAATGGAAGGTAACAGGGTTAACAATGTCAGGGTCATTCGTAACAAGACTGTTGAAATAATATCATCAAGATGACATTCTGCTAAAATACTTGAAGAAACGATTAACTAAAGATACTAATCTTTGTTCATTAAAACTTGCTTCCTTTGTCGCGCTACTAGGATATCCCAACGCGGATTTCTTGCTAGTCTATTTATTATCAGAAATACATTTTTCAACTACACTGGCAACGCCGCGTGTGACGCAAAAGGACCTTACACAATTTTAGATCTGTCTAGGCCGGCTGAACAACCGATTGTTTGGTCTAGCCGAGTGGAATATTTCCATAGCAACACTCTGTTATGATTGGCTCAATTGCGCGAGCGCGTCACGGCGTGCAATAAGAACATGCTGCAGCGGCGTCGGTGAC
This sequence comes from Glyphodes perspectalis, assembly GCA_951394215.1. NCBI lineage: Eukaryota > Metazoa > Arthropoda > Insecta > Lepidoptera > Crambidae > Glyphodes > Glyphodes perspectalis. The sequence continues at coordinate 471,684 of OX596209.1, read as the reverse complement.
AAACAATGGCAAATTAGCCAGTCGTTTTCCACTGGCATTGGCGAAACTTCCATCGTCATTTCATAACATAAGCGATTTATCGTGTATAACACGATCGTTTTAAATGGTTCATCAGAACTGCTGTTTAGACGATAAACGCTATTACATAAGTAACATTTAGATAAGGTTATAGGCTAGATTATTTTTTAGTAGCCCTAATATATGTTTGTTCTCGCTCGTTATCTGTCGCTGGGCGGCCAGACGGCAGTGTCTCACTATTGTGTCTGCTGCGTGTGCGCTGGAAGGGGCATTTATCTCCCTCTATCGTTATCTTTCTCCTCAAAAGTGTCAACTTCGTTTGTGTCGTAGTTAAATAAAGAAGATAAATAAAGAAGAGCATGACAGGATATGATTGTAGGAAACAACGTGTTCTTGAATTTGGATCACGTGTGTTCTTTATGAGACGCCAAGCTCCCATTTTATTTCATTTGTGCTTTGGATCTGCGCTGAAATTATCTCAAGCATTTATTAATCAAACACATTTCTGAATAATACTAGCGCAAATTAGGGCGATTTTCGCTCACATTCATCGGTTAGCAGCGTCCAACATAGACAGAATTCATCACGAACTGAACTGCATTGCGCTGCTAACATTTCCCGTAGCACACAGCTCTGGCACGCAGTACAACGTACGAGCCCACTGGCTCGGATTAAAATCGCCAATGTTTCCGCTCGGCGCTCGCGCTAGTCAAATATTGATACTCTCCCAGTTCGGCGCTGATTCGCCGAACGGGGAAACACAGCTCGACGACTTCTGCTTCTGATTTTGTTTACCTACGAGTTTAGATGTGAAAATATATTACCAGTAGTCTCTGAATCAAAATATATTTCACGTAGAGCTAAGAAAAATTGTACAGCATAAAATTGTTGAGAACTAACTAACTAAACTTCGCGGGGTAGGCAGAGAGAACCGAACGCCATATGGCACGATCCTTACACACACACCTCACTCTCCTCTTCAACATTCATAAGCTTTTTCATGCAAGCTCTACGGTGTTTATGACTCCTAACATCACCTTCTGTTAATACACGACCGATTGTTGAGAAGAGTCATTTAACTAAGTCAAAGTCAAAGTCAAAGTCAAAGATTTATTTCGCTTAAATGTGGTACATAAAAAGATGGAAATTAAAAATTTGGAACACACATTTCACCAAACGTTGGCATGCAAAATGTTAGGAATAAATTTATACAATATACGATAAAATGATAAATAGAATTGTCACATTGCTAACTAACAACTTAGTAGTAATAGGGAATTACAACTTAACCGGAAAAAAAAAACTTTGTTATATAACAAATAAATTTATACTGTTTCCCTTGTAGATGACAGGGTACAAGTTCCATTCACAATCACCGAGCTACGGCATGCCTCCATTTTACTATGAGCCAGAAATAACTCGCAATCGTCATGTAACGTAAGCGATCGGATAGAACAATTGTGGTTACGCAAGCCCCATTATCCAATGAAGGTCTAGAACGCTAGACCAGTAACCTCTAGTAAACTCTGGAACTAATAGGCGATCGGCCAACGCGCTCCGCGGATAGAAATAATGCACTCCAGCGCCGACGCAAGGCCAACATTGGGCCAAATGTCCCAATATACCGCGCGCTAAAACACAAAACGTGATTAATTTCCCAAATTTGGGGTAATTTAAAGAAAAGCTGGTACACGATCATACTGATAAGTATTCACGACAGTTCCGTACTAAGATTCCATGAAACATAAATGGCGAAAGCGGTTATCGTCGATCAATGACGTATCGTATTGTAATTGTTTATCGAGATTATCCGCTCTTAATGAAGAATGGTAGTGTTGTTTAGTGTTTTAGACCCATACTTGGGGGCCTCGTTCATTAATAAAAATATCTGATAATTGTGCATTTGAACGAAATGCTAGAAAAAAAAGCTAATTGTTATTACCCTAGTAAACTTTGACCATTTGTTGAAGCTGTATGCTGTACCCACAGACTAGTAAAAAAAGAAGGACTCCGCGCCAATAACTAGACGTTGAAGCTCTGCAGTAGGTGCTCCAACCTGATTCGCAATTTACGTTACACATTGACATAGGCGCTCCAGATGACAGATTTCCGATATCTGGTATCCATAAGAATCTCACTCATACTTGCATTGTCCTTCTTTTTTACTAGTCCGTGGCTGTATCATTAACTGATGTCTGTCTGACTTTAGCGTAGCTTTGGCACTTGACGAAACAACGTTCCATTTCTGACATTTAATTTATTTCCCTTGCCAATTGTCTTCATGTTTTAAAAAATCTTTCCGTTTAATTCAAATCTAAATTGTTTTCTCAAATCAAAATACTATAATAATAGCAAGTAGGTATATTGGAAAGTATTTATACAGATAAGTTTAGTTTACGTTTGGTTTTGCCACTTTATTGATTGGCGTTTTGTTGTTCGTAATTTGTACGTTTTTGAAAATATTTTAATTTCTGATTCCCTTCTTGAAAGATAATTTGTTTTTTTAGTATAAAACTCTACCAATCAAATGATAATTATGTTTTATATTTCACTATGAACGGGTTCTCAAAAGATTGAGTCGACTTTCGCAAATGTTCTCCATGAAGGTTTCACTACAGCTCAAATAAGTGATCATACTATTGTTACCGAACACGTGTATTAGACCTACATGCTTAATCAACGACACTACGACAAACTACTCGCATTATCATAGCTGTTATATAAAAAAGATCTTTTATATGAGGGGTTAGCATTCTAAGTAGCACTTGAAGCATAAATAATTCATGCACTATTGTTTCTGTCTTAGAACTAGAAAACTTACAATGATGTGTCAACATTGTTAGGATATGTACCAGTGAAAGACTTGCTTCTCTGCCCTCAGGTCCACACTAATCAGCTGGCTGAACTACTCGCCTGCGCAAGCGCCGCACCAACGGCAGGTGGTGCGATCTGGTCCGTTTTGGTAGTTGAACCGCTGACACCGGCTCATTGCCGCTTCCTGCGCGAGCCATGCACAATTGCCGCGAGCTATAAATGTAACTCTTCATTGCCTCGCAGATCAACTTGCACGTCATGGAGAATAGATCTCTTCACGTAACTTCCTCCGCGCTCTTGTTATATTTGGATCAGACTGTACTACAACTGGCGAAAGCCGAGCAACGAAGAGAAGCCGAATAAAGGAAAACGACCACAACAACAGCGAATTGTTTATCATTAAATTCTATATCAGATAATAAAGTATATTTATAAATTTATGACTGAACTGATTGTCTATCTCGGTTATTTCAGCAATCTTTTGTATGTAATTCTTCAACCTACGTGGTCCTGAATATGTCGTACTTGAAGAAGTTAAGAACTGTATAACATGAAATAGCTACTAAAACTATTTCAACACACTTGACAGTCAACGGCCGCGTTAACATAATCCAGCGTATTTCGGAAAGCGCTTTAAAGCTGCTTCTGCCGTTTACTGCTTTCGCAAGTTAGCAGTCGTTAAATCAGCCACGCTGAAAATGGAAGGGCGGGTCGAGATTCGCGACACCGAGTTATCCCAGAAGTCTTAAACAAGGTAAACTATAAAGCTTACTGCACACATGTGGAAAAGCGTATAAATGAGACCAAATGAGCTCTTATAATAGCATCGACATCGACTAATAAATCAATATCTTTATAATAAGCAACGAGGGCGACAAAGTCGTTTTAAAATTTATGGAGTCTAGTCGCAGCCAATATTTTTAGCGCTAATATGTGTCAATTATAATAAAGCGAAGAGGTCGACTGGTGGATTATAAGGGGAATGTTTGGATTAGAAGTTGGATTAAAATTTAGCAGTAATCTGGGTCAGAAAATGTGGCACGATTTTCGATTACTTTTATGATGAACATGGTACCAATCTACAGTTATTATAGTCAGGTCTAGTGATCACACATCTTTTTCGTGCTCTTAAGCTGGTTTTCCATTTTCAACCGCAAACGCATCACCCTCTTATAAATGAATTTCTGATATGCTAAGCGGTTTCTGCAAAAAATGCTTACGTTAATTCATTTAGCAGGAAAAGAGCCGGATGCGATGACACCATTTGAATAAGAACCAAAGAAGTTGTGTATCAACTAGCATTTACGTCATTAATTTATTGAATAAAAAGTATTTTGAAAACATTGTACGTTATCTCCCGATACCCAGCCGAGCAAGTTAAACTAAATAGAGGCGAGATGCTCGCAGCGGGCAATAAATATAAAATAATGTGGCGATAATAGCGTGTGATGTCATTCTCTTATTATACTCGCTCGGTAGGTAATAACGCTTTCGCGAACAATTAATCCAAACAAGATACCGAGCTATTTATAAACCCTGACACTTCTTTGTACAAGCCAATATAAAACATACGTTAATACGTAGTAATTAATTTCCATTTCCAATAGCCTACTGAGTTTCAGTAAGTTGTAATTGCAACAATATAATGAGACAAGGTTTGAGATTTGTACAGTGATGAAATCTCAAATTTTGGTTTTACGTAATGCCATTAAATGAAAATATCATCATGACAGTGACAATATAATTTCAACTGTGTATGTTTTGTGAAAAGAGTACAAAGTTCAGAACACTCTCATCTTTACATACGAATGCCTCCTCCAAATCTCAGTGTAGGTATATTTCTGTTTGAGTTTGTCATAACTATAACAATGCATTTTTTTTTATTTGTGGTAAGAGTAAAAGGTAAGGTTAATTCATAAAGACAATATTAAAAGACGTCTACGCCCAGTGTTCCCGCAGCTGTCTACTCTTCCGAAAGGTCACATAGCGGCCCAGCGGCCCACGCGCACAGCCCTCGCGTCTGACCTTTACTCTGCTTCGCCACGTCTTATCCTAACGGGGTGCCATGACAACCTCGACAACACTGCTGCTAAAGAGGCTTCCAAAATCGATAGCAGATACTGACACTGTTGATCTCGAAGTTAGAGTAGTTCGAGTTGTAAATAGAGTAACGCTGATTCCATCATAAGCTACGATTACGATTTTAGCATAGAGATTAGAGTTTTAACCTACCTGTTTAACCGGATGATTGAGTAATGGAAACTCTTCTGACATAAAATTGATATGTTGGTCACACATCCATAAAATGATCAATATGATGTTTTATTCAAATTAACAAGCTATCTTAGATACACTCCTGAATTAGATTTAAATTGGGTAGCCGATCAAGACGACAACTTCATCTCATTAAGATAATAATAACATACTATAAACCGATTCAAACAGTTCATCAGGTGCCGTGTCAAGGCCAAATTAGGCCGAATAACCGGTCTAAATGAATCTTTGATTACGAATAAATTCAATTGACATTCCTAAATCTCAGGCCCGGTTAATATTATTTTGCGGCTCCGGCTTGCACAAACATGGAACATTTGCCGTTAGATCTTAACCAAGGGACTGAAGGTCAATGCAAAAACGAAGAAATTTAACAAACTTCCTTTTCCGACTTCGAGCTTTAGTTGCGGAAATCTCGTTCGACAGAAAAAACTTTTAGAGGCAATTTCATGCTTGACCGAGTCGAACCCAATTTGAATGTTTCCATTCCGTTAGGTGGGCACGTACATACTGATCTTGTGCAGATTCCGAACAAATGAATGTGCACAAAAGTTCCTATAAACATTAACGCGGAAGAAGCGATCGCGGAAGCATGCGAATCTACAAGCCACAATGATATCAAGGTTGCTGTTTTTACAAACATTTTTTCTGCCCGAATGTTTACGCAATGAATGTGACGTAACACTGTCATCATAAATAAAGATTTCGTGCCCAGCAGCGGGAGTAAACAACAACAACAACATCTCGCCTAACAAGCACCACATAAACATGTCAAGTGCGGATTACTTCGACTAGATTGACCAGCTAAATCACAAAAAGCAAAGAGTAGTTTCGTATCGATCAGCCATTTGCGTTGACAAAAGATGAACCGGAGAGGCGGAAGAGCTGAGCGGCCGGGCCCAGCGGCTCGGAACGGAGTAGCAAACAATTCAATTACTGGCGAAGTTTGCGCTTTTTCTATACAAAGCGAAACAAAATTACTGATACAGTAGGTACACGTCTGCGTATTATGCGTACGTATTCATAACGGAATCGAAAACGGTGAATAATTCTCGAGCCAGTGAACTTTAGGAGGCTGAAATGACTTAATTCGCTAGTTAGCCCGATAATATATCACTTGACGTCAATGCGGTCAACGTGGCCTCAAACTGCATGTTTACCGAACACTACTACAGGACCAATGGATCGATGAATGGGCTGAGCGGAAAACAGCGCCGTGAATCATTCCACAATAAGTGTATTTGTCCTGTTTCACTTTTGTTTTCAATGAAACGTAAATCGCATAATTCTAGTTTACGAGTATTTAGGTATTCAGCCACCATTTAAACGCATATTAAATAAACAACATTGTTTCGAACGAGACAATAGTTTTAGAATGCAGCAAGAAAATGACAGTATTTTTTGGAAGATCCGACACTTAAATTGGACATGCTTCAAGGTGACCTGACGAAAGCTTTGGCAGAGGACACGCCGAACTAATTTGAACAAAGAAACGTCGGCGAACCACCAGACTCTGCAAAATGAAAGCCAAAACGGACAGTGCCCCAGTCCGACAGAAATGTAGAAGCTACTGACAAGTCCATCTATTTTACATAGCGTCCTACGTAATGTTAAAAATCACGCCGAAACGAAACGTACACAGGTGACAGTTTTGATGTTTCAGCTTTGAGAAAAAACGCAGCAAAACAAAGGCAGTGTTTGTAAATGTGTTTATTTATAATGCGTCCGAGACATAATTCTCGCAAAACAAACAAGTTTCGAGTTTTGTTCCAATGTCAAGTGTGCCCTTTTGTGCGGCTGAGCGACTTGCTTGTACGACAATGTATTCAAAACGTTTAACCTGCTGCGAATTGTTTATTTACATTTTCGCACAGTATCTATAATGTTTTATACACATAATTCGAATAAAACTAAAAACTGGTAGGGGTTATCAGTTTATAATAAATGGCGGCGTGATAAGTTACATAGCGTATTGTACTAGCAACGAATCACTCATAAGGATAGAAAGAAAGAAAGTACGAAACATTTAATGATGGTAAATTTGCCACGCTTAATATAGGTCTGATTGTAGGAGATCTTTGGCATGCCGCAAGAAGAAGATTTAAAACGTAAATCCGTAGTAAAGTAAATGAATTGAATCGTTTAAATCGCGTCCAATTCGGCGCGCAGACTTCAATCAGCTCCCCAGTCACCGCGAGTCGTCAAACGAACATTAGGTGCCATAAACGCGTGTCCTTCAATACATCGCTAACCGTCTGTCTAGACGCGCTCACTAATTATACTCCTGTCGCGAAACCGAAATGCGTGTGCGTCACTCGCGGACCTGACGTCACCAAGGAGAAAAAATAACGCACCAATTGTGAGGAAGGCGCATCGGAGAAAGCTCCGAGGAGCCCGCGCGCGCTTGCGCCCGCGCCTGCGCCGCGCCTTATCGCGCGCACGTCACTGTGCCAGCTATAAATAGATCATCTGCAGGCTATCTTCAGTCAACACTCGCTCGTCACATTATGTAATTGTGAGTTTTTAAGTTAACTCGCTGCCTTTAAAATAAAATATTTATTGTAAGACCTAGAATATATTTCTTGGTATTCCCATATTCACTATCGCTGAGCCACGAGTTCGCATATCAGATAAGTGTTAACACATATAAACACTTCGTCTATAATAAGTTACTCGGATCTTGATATGCTAATAACAATGTCACTAAAGTGTATGTAATACACGTAAATAAGTAAATTCAAAGCATATATATTTTAAGATTACATTTTCACCAAGTTTACTTTGAATATAGTTGTATAAGTAAGTACTTTTTAACAGTGTTGAAAAAACAAATTGGTCACTATACGCATTGAAGCACAATTGTTGTGATGACGTAAGTGCTCGAGTTGTGCCAATCTCAAAAATGTAAAGGTGGTAAATCTGCCATCGTCTGATTGTAACAGATCCCGCCTAACGATGCTGCCTGGTTAAAAACGCGAGTATTTATGATAGGCTCGCGGTTTAATGGCAACACTGATTGATGTAATGTGGCAGCACATTCAAAATGCTGGGGTCAGTGGCCGGCGGCGCGTCAGGTCCGCGGGGACTGGTTCCGCGTAACGGAGGCTCGCGTCTTGTGCGCCGCATCGATCACTGTCTCAGTAGCCTGCGATCCTGGCCTCATCTGATCATGTCATGGCGGTCACATCTCTACTTCCATCTGTGTTATTGATGAAAGTAACACTGTACAATTCTACTTGTGTCTTCAATAGTAGTACCAACAGTTAAGTTCAAGACTCTAGTTTTCAGTTGGAATCTTACGTAATCCTGTTCTATTTACACTTAGAGCTAAGTATAAGAAGATTCTACTAGTGTGGCTAGGCATAAAACAGAAGGTTAGGTTAAATATATTTCTAGATTTATTTAGAATGATTATAATGTATTGCTGATCAAAAATGGTATCAATGAACGAGATATCACGTGCTACGAAAATTATCCGAAAACCTCAATTTATTTACACAATTTATATACACGAGCGTATATTTTTTATCAATTTCTAAACAGCAACAGAAGATTTCAGAGAAGCCCCAGAGGTCATTACTTTTATTGATGACATGAAAGCAATTAACTCTCCGCATCCACCAATGAGGAAAACGTTTCTATTGCTTACCGAGATGTTTACGCGGAGTTTATTAATAGATGTGATATAGCCGAGATAGATAAGAGTCGCGTGAAGTCGCCCCGTGCCCGCCAGTCGCCCTGGCGCCCGCCCTCCGCCGCGCCAGCGCCTCTTCGCGTGACAAAGAGGATCTTTCTAGACGCTATAGCCACACAGGTTAGGTAAACAGACGAGTAGGTACATACACGATCCCTCACCCGTAAATCAACTTATGTACGGGTACAGCCGTCATATTTAGTTTACATTTGCGATACCACTTTATCACCCGCTCTTGTTACCAATGTGTATAAACGTAATCGTTTCTGTAATCGAAATAATAATAAATAAACGATTAACTTTGACTTAAAAGTGTTAGTAGATTAAAAATGATAGGTATCGGTTGATTTAGGAAACGATAATTTCTAATCTGATTCCGATTAATAAAGTGTTTCCGGTAGTAGTTCGATTTATTTATTATTTGTCCAGCTATTTATCACTACACAATTTCCATAATGTCTTTTTTCATACAGCATTTACTTCTATTCAAAGTCAATTAGACTTAGAGTCCCTTAGACCTCTATTTAAATAAAAATAAATAAATATCCGACATCATATAAATTAATCCGACTTAGAGCTAAGTAACTTAAGCATATCAGAATCAACAGTGGTATTACAAATACCTACATACTAATATTGGATATTAACAACAGACACAAATATTCATCACATGAATGTTTGTCCTGGGTGGGGATCGAACCCACAACTCTTGGAGCATGGGGTAGGGTCACTACCAAATGCACCATCGCTGGCTCGATAGCGCATTTCATAGTGACCCTGTCGCTACCTTAAGCTACTTACCTCGAAGTCAGATCAATGTATGTGATGTAGTCTGATATTTATTTATTTAGCTATATTGACTTGTGTCACACAAATTAAACCTTTCTGCGTCCCACGCCACTGACACAACCGATCAACATAAACAGACTTCAGACGTTAATGTAAACAGAGCACTTAATCGCATAGCTAGGATCACACGCGGGCGTCACCCGAGACCAGGCTGCTCTCATCTCTGGCCTAATTACAGCGTTACATCAGTTCACACGCATTATTAAACAATTAGCTCGAATTAGATCACGCGAGTGTGTGACCTTTGTAATGAGACCATCTGAACATTATCTCAAAACAAGTTTCTGCCCCGTCTTTGTTCGCATGGAGTAGATCTGAAGGTTCTTTCAGTTCAATGTCGAAATATAGAAAACATTATTATAATAATGTTACAACATCAATCAGTGCTGCAGATATTGTGTAATGTTGATTGATTCAGAGGTAAAAAAAACATTCACAGTTGCAAATCTACTTGAGTATTTATCATTAGTCCCATGTTGGTCTGGGACTTAAAAACAATGTGCCAATTGTGTTCCTTGCCCAGCATGTGGTAAAAAGCGAATAATGGTATACGGGTTTTGGGCTCGTGATTGTGTGGGCGACAAGCTGTCAACTTGTCACTACTTTTCACAGATTTCCATTTTTACCCAGCCCAGTTTCATTTATTTTTTGCCTGAATGTGGTTAAGGGGGCTAGTTGCCCCTTTGACTCTGGCTACCCCTTCGGGGATTACAGACATGATGATATGAATGTATGTAGTTATTATAGAAATTACGTGTCGTGAAATGTAGCATGTTATAAAACATAAACTGACTCAATTCTTACACACTTGCAGTCACCTGACATTGTAGGTTAATATAAAATTGTAAGTTGCCATTTGCAAAGTTTTCAAAAGACTAAGTTTGCCAAGTTTAAGTATGACCTAAGTGCTCAGGGAAAACTTCGGAGGTAGCGAACACTTTTAGTCATTAATAAAGTATGACAAAGGAATTCGTAAACACTTCTATACTTTACATAGCATTTCAAAAGGCTTTATACTACCTACTAGACTGGCCCGTTGGTCAGAGACCCTAGCCACGAAACCAAGGGTCGCGGGTTCGAATCCCGCTAGGGGCAAATGTTTTGTGTGATGAACATGAATATTTGTACTCGATTTATGGATGTTTATAAACGTATTTAAGCACGTATACCCGTTCATCTAGTATTCATAGCACAAGCTTATAAGCTTAGTTTGGAATTTGGATTTATTATCTAAGATCGGTAATTTTGCTACAATAGCATAAATACGTGTAGCAGCTCTATGAAGTAAAATCATATCTAAGTAGGTTACGGAGAACTGTTTGGACTGGGAAAATGAATAAACAAGACCGTTTTAAACATTTAAAAGTTTGAGTAGGTATCGAACACGTTTGAAGTGTAACTTAATAATTTGTTGTGAAGCGAATGCGTTGGCGGTGATGTGTGAATGAGTAACTTTTAGCGATGACATCAAAGACACGTCGCCACTAACACCGAAAACAATCGTAATAGGTTTCGGTTCGCATTCGATAATGAGGAACACGGATCTCGTTACGTCGAGATCAACATTCGTGTACTTAACACGTAAAACAATTGAACGAGCCATACACGAATGGTACTATAGGAGCGAGAGAACGGCGCTGTTGACCGAAGAGGCAATGTTTGCGACGGCACAAGCGAAGAAAATGATAAGAGGCAACGCGGATACGCGCGCACACACGCGCAGCGTGTACACACGGCCGGCGCACGCGCACTCGCGCCGGACCAAAATAGCAACGCCGATAGCGCAAACACACCAACACACGCCCACACCCCGTACGTGAACTGTAATAAAAACATACTTACGCACATACACTGCGCTATGAATAAGACACCAATTGAAATGGAATCGTACGTGTTTATGTGGCCGAGTTAACCGACTGCCGAGCCGAGCCGCTACCAGGAATCGAAGGGGCGGGATCCGAAATTCGCGAGGAGAAAGCAGATTTCGCAAACCGGCCTCGTGGCGTTTGCATATCGCAATAAAAACTAGGCCTAAACGGGCGGCGACAAAGCGAGCGCGTACCGCGGGCCGGGGCTGGTCAGCCGAGCTGATACCGGTTCCGTCTAGTTCCAATTATAGGTCCGTGCAGCGAAGAATGTGGAGCGCCGTCGCGAGGATTGCGGACTCACCTAAATTGATGACATACATGGCCTGGGAGCGCTCGAGCCTCTGAGCGTGCTCCACGGCCTGGTAGAGTCCACTGGAATCCACTTTTAAGCACTGTACAGAACTGTGACACAAACAGGATCCACTGCGGCGTCCGCAAGCATGTTACGTTCACTGCACTGCCGGGTGTCGGCGCGCTCGGCGCTCGTGTCGCTCGTGGGGTGCGCGTGCGCGTGCGCGTGGGGTCGACACGACAGGTGAGCTCGGCTCGCGGGCGGCCACTGAGCTGCGCGCGCGCCGACACCCGCCGAACGCGCCCGAACGCCGCCACCGCAGCGACGCATACGATCATTACCCGAATTATGGGTAATGTTGACAAGGTAAGGGGTAATCTAGAATCTATGTTCACATTGTTTACCCTTCAAAAATATTATGTACGAGCCCATTTGAAATTAATTTCGGGTTTTTAAAAGTATTTATATGGTTTAAAACAAAAAAATATATAAGAAACCAGACATAATATAAAAAACTATCATAAAAAAATAAATGCTCATAGACCAGATATATTTTATTAACAACACTCCTATCTCCCATAATAATACAGCAAACATCAAACATCCTTCCACTATTCAGCGCCATAACAGCAACACATATTACAGAGTAACATGCAATCGGGTAATTAGGGTATTCAGCTAGCAGCCCTGCGCGCGCGCTGACGCGCTCGCCATTCACTCAGCGGTCCTCAGCGCGCACCACCGCTGACGCACTTCAGCAGCAGGAGCTTACCCAATAATATTGCGGAGTTTTAGCTAAAAGATGTTTTCTAGTACCTATAAACCAACCATTCATAATGTTGTTTGCCAGCTGGCAGAGGTATGAAAGAATTTTTCCAAAACTCGAAGGCGAAATTTATGTCGAGCTAATTTTTATGTAATAAAAAAGAGAAATTAGTGATGCATACATGCGATTAACCACATTCAGCCCAAAACAAAACACGGCAGGGTTAGATAGAAAATTGTGAAAAATCACATACCCAAAAACCCGATACACCATTAGTCGTATTCTATGACATGCTAGGCAAGAACCACAGTTAGCACATTATTTTTAAGTCTCAGACCAACATGGGACAATGGGCTGGGTTCGATGGAAAATTGTGAAAAGGTAGTGACGAGTGGCTAGCTCGTCGCCTACACAATTACATACCCAAAACCCCATATACCATTAGTCGCCAATGGCGACATGCTAGGCAAGAAACACAGTTGGCACATTCTTTTAAAGTCCCCGACCAACATGGGACAAACTACTTCGGTGTTGAATATCGTACTCCAGCGAAGATAAAAGAGGGTGTTACCAACTGGCCGCAAGGCCAGTTTCAACCTTTTTGATACCCTTATATTTTATATTTCTTTTTTATATTGTCAAATTGCTTCCTGTCATCATTGCTGAATTGGTTTGTGCCACGTAATTTCATACTTCTGTATTTCTTTATTTCATTTAATATATAATATCAATTTCTTTTGTGAGCCCTTTATTACCTTCCACCCTTTCACTCCGTAACAGAGGGACTGTAACAAAATACACATTATCATCTAATCAATCAGATCACATCGACCCTCGTAAGAAACGTAGAACTACCATAAAAGTTTGTTGCATCTTCAGCACTTTCGGACAATGGCGGCCCGCTCCAGCGCAGCGTCGCTGACGCACGCGCGTCAAAAGCTTGCCAATCGACGTCGCAGAACTTTCGCGGAATGCATTTTTCCGAGTAAACGATATAATTATGTCTCTGGACAAAAACGTGACGAACGGTACAAGATCAAAAGTGAACAACGCCGTTTTTTATTTGTTTTTTTTTCAACATTATAAATGAAAAACGGTGGTAGCTCAATGGTAAGGACACGCGCCCCTTAACCGAGGAGTGCGGGTTCAAACCCGGACACGTACCTCTGGATTTTTCAAATCTATGTACGTATTTATACCACTAGCTCGACGGTGAAGGAAAACATCGTGATGAAACCTGCAAATTCAAACAACTTTGGATTTGTAACCATGATCCAAAAATTGTCTGGTTCCCCTATCTTAGGGTTACAAAGGTCAGCCGTACCCCGTCTAAGCACGGGACATAACGCTAGGAAGATGATGAAATGAAAAACAGAAAAATCTAATACTAGGTTTATTACAAGTATGATCAAGTAAAAAACCATATATAATATAGTCTCTACCTAGAAAAAAGTGTTGTGCATAAGCCCTTTAAGCTTTTATCTAAGCTCTATATAGCTTTCGATTCTACTGTAATATATTATAGGTACCTAACTAATTTATGTGCCACATTCCAAGACACCTTGAAAGACAATGTTCCAAGTATGTTTACGTGACTGCGCGCACGCGTATACATAATCTCGCCACCATAAAGGCACTAGCAGGAAAATAGTGTCCAAAATATGGCAGCCAATTAACGAAGTCGCTGTCGGTCTTGCAAGACCAAGAGTACATAACCGTTATTTTATGTTAAGCCCCAAACAAAACCTGTATGGAATTGAGGGCTTTTGAAAGAAAGCATTGTTTTTACCTCAACATCTCACCAAGCTGATTACGAAGTCGTAATGATCGAAGCAAAATATGGATCTGGTTCAGTCCCATCGCTATCTACATAATTTTGATTTTCAATAACTAAAAATCGGGGTCGGAAAAGGCATGCGTTCTTGTTTCGGATTTATCGCAGGACCTGTTAAACACATTGACCTTAGTTACTGACTGAGCTGATCTATCTACTACATTTAAATGACTACTTAAGACACGTTAAGGACCATCACACTGCATTGGAGAGAAAGTCGTAGTATGTGAGAATTTCCGGACCCTCCGGGAGGACGGGTCGTCCCGGCCATGATGAAGTTGACGTTTTACGGCGGGGAAGGGCATTTAACTATGATAATTGTTAAACAAAGCAACTAGACGACTTGGACCACGGTTTAAGACTAAAAAATATGATACATACAGACGAATTGAGAACCTCCTCCTTTTTTAAAGTCGGTTTAAAATCAATAATAATGCTGTACATATAAAATTAATCAAAAGTTTCATAAAAGCAACGCAAATTCGCGTGTGTTTCAAATGCACGTTCCCAATCTGCTGGAGACGCCACGTGCGAATTGAAATGCAGGAGGAACAATGACGTTTAATGGAAAAGCTCATTAGATACGCTTTCCGCATTGAAATTTATACGACATGTGTGAATTTAGAGCGAGTCTGACTATTTTCGAGATTAACTTTGTGAATGCTACTAACTCGATAAAACAATGACGTAGTGCACGTGTGACCGAATCGATTAATATGATTTATATAATACAACGTAACGTAATATATACGGGAGTCATCATACAGTATATAAGCACCTTAATTAGGCTTCATAATAAATAAAACTTAATTAGAGAAAACCGTCCATATACCCGAGTAGTAGCTCCTGAACAGACTAGACGAGTATTATAAACTTTTTAAGCATACATTCATGTAATATTAATGTAGACAATGCATAATATACTAGGTATATATAATTTCAGGTAACTTCTCTGTATTTTTGCTGTTTACTATTATCAAAAACATGTTATGATCATAGTAGGCAGTGAATGTTCATGAAGCATGAGATATATAAGGCAAGTGTAAATGGAGCCGTTGGGAGGGGAAGACCTAGACAGACTTTCCGTGACCAGATTGGTAAAGTGTTAACAAAAGGTCAAGTAAAGTAGACCCTTAACCGACGAGCGTGTATGAAAAGACTTATGAATGTAAGAAGCGAAAGGTGTGCGTCAGGATCGTAGCAAATGGAAGTGCGTGATCTCTGCCTACCCCCATGGGAAAAAGGCGTGACATTATGTATGTATGTATAATTACGGGCTGAATTGATTTACAGGAAAAGTATGCACAAACGACTACAATAAAAACGAAACGCCTACTCCTATAAGAGTGTTACCAATAAACATGTGTTCGAAACTGCATCTTAAACGCGCATTTAAAATTTAAATGTATTTGCACAAACGAGTAGGGGCTTTAAATTAGTATCGACCTTTATGAGTACTCTATGCATTTTATAGGGCAATAACATTTTAGCGGGACCGAGTGCCGCCGGCCATGTTTACAAGCGAGAGTACCTACCTGCACTAAGTGTTGGGATCGTTCTGCGATGACGTTGCAATACATGCCAATTGGGATAAGAGGGGAAATGTCTCACAACGAACACCGGGATGGAAACATCGATGACGTACTTACATATCGTCACGTCAGTAATCCCCAAAGAGGTAGGCAGAGTCAAAGGGGCAGCTAGCTTTAACTACCACCAGCTAGAAATGAAACTGGACTGGTTTAGATGGACAATTGTGATTGAAACTAGTGTAGTATCGATGATTTTATCCAACCTAATACCATTTTTTATAATCAGAACTAAATCTTAGCTTACTTACACTTTAATCGGAATCTTATATTTTTAAAATTTGTTGAAGAGAGCGTTACTATCTAGTGAATGCGAGTAAATAAATAAATAAGCGCAATATGCGTCAGGGCTTCAGAATACTCTATCCAGCGATCCCTCCTGCTTAAAATGCAGACTTATAATAATCATGGATGTGCCAAATATTACAATAAATTTATATGTTCTGATTGTTTGCCAACCATAACACTTTATTTTGATTCGCGTTTTTATAATGTTATCCCAGCTGAAAGGCGAGTTTTCTGGTAAATGCTTCTTTGGCCCGCACCGGTACTTTGGTTTAAGCCGACTGCGACGAAAAAGGTTTGTCGGGTGGGACTTAGTTGTGTTGGTCAAATAAAACAATGAATTCAATCTAAAGATCATTTTCCAATGTCTATATGAAATAACGTCTTGTTATATGGTCAAGTGCTAATTAAGATATAATTGAGATGTCCAATTTGCATGCCGCCATTGAATTATCTGTCGTGGCATATTTATAGCAGCCCGATTATCGAAAAACATTATATATATGTAATCAACTCGAAGAAACATCAGCTACAACATAACTTAGCCACAAAACGAGCAACGTTACCGAAGACTAGTTCGCATTCACGCTAAAAGTCAACGCATCGACCTTGCGAGCGAGCAGCTTTCCGATTGAACACATTAAGATATTTTAAAACACTTGCCGAAGGCGGGTTACAGCGAAGCGCCCACGCCGTGACGCGCGCGCCGGCAGCAAGGCGTATTTACAAACACGCAAGTACAATGTTACGCCGTTCACGTGCTCTGGGAATGGGCTCATCGCGCGAAGGACTAACGCTACGAGAGTGTAACCTTGTCGGTTGAGTAACCAGCACATGCCCATTAAGACACCATTAAGATCCATATATCCGTTAAGATCCGTATATAAAAAGTTAACAAATTATGATTGTTATTTATTATCCGTAGTATAACATTATTACTTTAGCCCAGATAAAACCACAAGGAGAACTTTTTTGAATAAATTAATCCTAAACAACATGAATATATTCTAGAATATATGCTAAATAGTTAGGACCTTCGAATAATTTAATTAATGACCGAATTCCTAAAAGTCATTGGGGAAAGCATGAATGTGATTTTATTATTTGGCCGTATGAATATATGTTTAAATTTTGTCTTACGTTGACTGAAGTAGTGTATATATATATCATAGTTTATATAACGGGTTTAGATATATGTATATTGTTTAGATAAATACTGTCGCAATGTGGTCTTAACATATTACATGATTTCTGCTTTATGAATTCTGCGACATCGCATGACGAAGCAAATATCATAATTATTCAAATCAAAATTTCACAATATTTAAAAATGTTATTTATAATTGAAAAACTTTCTATTAAGACCATTTTCGCAACAGCCAATTGCTACATATTTTGTTTTTAAATTTACATTCAGTATTCCAACAATTTTGATACATAATGAAGACAATTTTATGTGCCTACCATTAGTATTATTCTACGCTATCTTTTGTTTATCGCTCAATTTCACACATGGAATGGTATAAAATTACCGCCAAAAATAAAATATTATAATTTTAAATTTCCTCACTTCCGACGTCGTCAAGGTCTGCATTAGCATCGGTCGTGTCAAGTATCATTTACCTCTTGCCTAGTTGATTGTCTGAATCACGGGTCGCTTTTACCGCGCGTCGCGTCAGCGCGGTGACACACGCGACCTCGGCTTTGACTCGCCCTGGCCAACTCGCCAAAACACTCGGTTGACATTTGTCGCCGGGTTTATGTTAACTAGTTCACTCGAAGACAGCCCGACACACGCAACCGTGTTATGCGCGCATATCGCTTTGGGAGATGATCTTCATCTTTCGATTATTGTATTAGTATTTTCCGGATGTTGTAGCAAGCTCCGCGTTAAGATTGCAGTTCTCAAGGAAGGCACTTGTCTCTATCTTCGAAGTCGTTACACTTATGTCAATTTGTCGGATATATAAACGTAGTTAAAACTACTTTGGATATTAAGACGGGGCTAGCCGAAATCAGAGCGTGTAGGTTGGTTGACGGAAATTAAAATCCATTAAACGGCATTAACGAAATTCTCTCATAACTTTACGAAGACTTTCACGAAAGACAACTAAATCGTGGCTAAATCTTCTCTTTTAGGGGCAAGTCGAGGCACATAATTCCTTTTCGGATAATCGTGGTGCGATAACTATGCCACAACAGACAGCTGAATGGCGTCTTACAAATTGGATATCTCGATTATATCTTTATCAGCACTTGACCAACTAACAAGACGTTGACTATCAAATAATTAATTTAATTACACATACTGATTCCTCACCATTAACCAAAGCCAGCATAGTGCACTTCTATGAAGACAAACTAGATCAACAGTGATATAAGGTCATTGTCCTCATACGGTCACGTCATCCCACCCGATCTCAAAATCGGACTCGGATTAGAGCGATAAGATTCTGTTGTAAGAACAAACAAACATGGGAGCGGCGAGTAGTGGACGCGGCACACGCGCGATATAAAACGCGTCGTAAAGTTTGGCGCCGGCGACGATCGTTACGGCGATCGTTTCGCGCCGAATAGTTCGCGCTCGTCTCGTTACTGCAGGGCTGCTGTGCATTAATTAGTAGCTGAATCGTGGATAAATTAAGACAGGTTTACTATTGTCGTATTTACGTGCGACATATTGTACATCGCTAATGTCATTTAGACGAACGAACTAAACGTATGAAACCGATACATCTTCTCACAGACTTGTTAATCAAACATATAATAAATAAATCACTTACCTCTATTATATAGGCTATACTAGAGGTAATTTAATACAAATAAACCTGCATAAACTGGGTAGTCAACAATGGGTATCTTGAAAAAAGACTATTAATCGGTAGTCAATAATACTTTTCTGAAAAGCGGTAAACCAAATACAAGTACCACACTGAACCTCCATGAAGTTATCATTACCACCATAATATATTTAACGTAATATATCTATACAAGAGGGGATAGTGGCATGACGAGGGTCACACGGCATGGATGAGAAAGGCATTCTGCACCGACTGCAGATCAACTGGGATAAGGGCCGGAAAATACAAGATATTGGAAGAAATTGGAATGGAAAAAATCTTGATACTCAAATTAAATGCTAATACTCTGGTATCAAGCGTTGGCGGTTATATACACCCGGCTCTAAAGTTCAAAAGTCACTCCGACTCGACAAAATATTCACAGTCGCCAGGGATACAAGATAATTCGATTGCATTCCACGAGCCCTTTGATTCAATCAAGATTGATTTTTGAAATAGTCTAATCAAAAGCGTATTACGATATTTCCGATCGAGCGGAAGTGCTTTATGTAATAAACTCACTTCAATACACTTTGTAATGGCTCTCGAGATTGATGAAGGCTTGGTACAAATTCTTTCATAACCGTTGTAAGAAATTTAACTTCTAAGGGGGTGAAATTGTAATCGAAAGTATGGATTAAAGAGACTTTGTACAGATCTGGACTGTTTCTAGAGACTGCTCTCCTATGCTATAGCAACTATCTCGTGGACGCAACCGCTAGTTGCGTATATGATAACAATTGCAAAAATCGAAATGTTTAGTAGAGCTGTAATAATATGAAAAAATATATAGCATTTGTTATTAAAACAACCAGCACTAGTGTCGAACATCATGTCCCGTAACTAATCATACTGATATCTATAAGACAAATGCGAGCAACAAAATGAATTTGTAACGTATCGCCAGGTTACTCGTTATTTTGTACATATCAGAAACATGCAGTATGTTATAGCTGTAAAATACTACTGTTTAAAAGTGGAGTACATCAGGGGAGCAACATTTCACCAGAGTTATTCCGTCCATATAATTCATGATGAAGACGATGTCAGTAAAAGCATCAACTCAGCCGACAATTACTAACATACAATCGCCGATAGTAAAGCATACGGGGCTTAGTGCGAGCCCTGCGCCGCCAAGACGGCGGGCGTCGTCCGCCTCGACACTGACTAATCCTGATCCTATTTATACTGAATCTAACTAATCGTGTCACCGCCGCCGGTTAGGTGCGTACCTGTAACAAACAGAAACACGCTCAGCGTTATTGTGGGTAGAATGCACTTGACAATCGATTTCAGTTTAAACTAAGCATTTATCTATCGCAAATTACATATGGAATATGGTTTATAGAAGTGGTTATTACACATCATAATTGTTGCGAATTAGATAAGTAACTAATAAATTAAATTATATATTTTTTTTTATCACTTGTTGATATCAAAAATCAAAGATTCTTTAACATTTTGACTTGACAAAAAAGCGACATCACAAGCAACATACATTTTATATGGTGGAAAAACGTTTAACAAAATGTAAGAGAATTGACTAAGCTTCCAAACATCCTATTACTGGACATTCAACTTCCGGTACCGAATGCCGTGCTTCAATATCTCATGCCAATTTCATGTGAAGACATCCTGCCAACTTCGCAATCTCATCTGACAAATACACTGGTCACATCATCAAATCGCAATCTCTATACCAACTAACCAATTTACGCAGCATGAGGTATACGATTCTTACTCCGAGATTATATATACATATAGGTATAAAGGGCACATTTTCCCGACAATTACAGAACGACCGCTTAAATGTAAAAAAATACGTTTTCAAAATAAAGCTTAATGTTGAAGTAATAACATTATATTAATTGAATACTTCATCTTAGCATATACTTTTCTCTAAGTGGTACTGGCATTAGAATAAAATACTGAATCCCCACGCCATGACCCGGTAATTATAATAAATAAATTAAAATGAAAACGTAAGCACTTTTGCGCGTAGCTGTTAAGTTAATATCAATATAATAAATGCTTGGGTGATCAGCACCACAGTACTAATCGACGAAACACAAAATAGTTCTTCCCGATTCATACCATTTCCGTGGCACAAACAGCCCCACATTAAGGATTGAAGAAAGACCTAATGAAACAGATATTTTGTCTCGTGCCTTGGTAATTGTGGTACTTCGTTGACTCTGATTTAAACATCACAAGTGCTTAAGGTACTTATTTCGGATAATTAATTAAATAAATAAATTATTAGAGTAATGTTTGTGATGTTATCGCGTGTAAGTCAAACTGCGTGATCACAGATGGTCATAAGAAACTTCAGCCCTATTACTTAAACCCAAAGGTAGTTAAAGTTGTATCAGAATGTGGTTATGTCGGAAGGACAACATTATTGCGTTGCGCAACCCACAGGCCATGTGTGTATAACGGTCTATATTTGTACAGTTGACGTATTACTTTAACGTTCCTTTTGTATTTTGTGCGCTAATTCAAATCAGACAGTTATTTTTATGGTGAAAGACGGATCGATGAAACAGCTGAAAACTTGTTTAATGCGCAGTATAATATGTTACCCACCTAATCTAACACTGGTGTTGCTTCTTATACATTTTTTTTGTTGGAACGAGACGTACTTACAAGCCTTCTATTTATTTCAATGTAGCTTTTTTGTAATAAGTGAAATTGGCTTAACACTTTATTACAACATTCATGATTAGCTTCATGACTAGCAAATATCAGAGTAGAACCGTTCTTTCTGAGCCTCCATTCCCCTACCAAACCGGACGATGTTCTTTTTTCTAATTCAACGCAGGTTCGAATCCGTTGCTAGTGACACTACTCTACTCCGTCCTAATCGATTACAATAAATGCCGCACTGTCCAAGAGTATATAGAGTAGGAGTAGGATAGAAAGCTACTTCCAGCACTTTTGGCCCGAAAGCTAGGTTAAAATGAAAATCGTGAAAAAGTAGCGACAAGTAGCTCATCGCATACACAATCTCGAACCCAATGTACCATCAATCGCCTTTTACGATATGCTAGGCAAGGAACACATTTGGTACATTATTTCAAAGACCCAGATCAACATGAAAACCAATGACACAACCATTGACTGGCTCGATTTCGCATTCGGTAGTGACCCATGAGTGCATGCGCCAAGAGTTGTAGGTTCGATCCCCACTCAGGACAAACATTCGTATGATAAATACTTGTGTATGTTCTGTGTCTGGGTGTTAATATCCAATATTTAAGTATATATTTGTAATACCATTGTTGATTCTGATATCCGTAACACAAGTGCTGAAGCTACTTCTTAGAGTCAGATCAATGTATGCGATGTAGTCTGATATTATATTATTATATATTATTTCTAAGACCCAGAGCAACATGAGAACCAATACGGAGCACGGCTGGAGCCACCCAATCACTTCCACACCGTCACGCACGTATTGTCTGCCCGCGACGTCTCGCGCCGCAGTCTCGCCGCCCACGCCGATAGTATTACAGCAACAAAATAAATAACACCGCTTCAGCGAAACAAGCGGTGTTTCGCGGAATCGACCTGGAAGCTATCACTCTAGTCACCGGTTATATTCGGCCGGTGACGGTGGTGAGCCACAAATTTGAGTATCAGGGTTAAAACGATTGAACGCAAATGTATTTTTGTACGCCAGCTAAGGGATTGATACAACTTCCACATGTTTCAGTGCCTCATCCAGATTGACGATGACGCTTGAGTGTTATTACTAATATAATCCACTGCCAAATACTAAAATTTATCATTATATTTAAAAATCTATTTAATAAACACGACAAGTTCACGGAAGATATGCTACTTGAATTACATATTCTATAATTCATAATTCTATCTTCATTTAAATCTAGAGCGTATTTCAATGAATTTTCAAGTGATATTTTGTATTTAACGATTCGTAAAGTTCCATTAAAAGCAAGTAAACTTCGTATTTACATTTATGCGAAAGCTTTAAACTTTGTTACTAAGTATTTCCAAAAAGTGCCAAAGAATGTCCTAAAAATAATCAGAAAAGGCATTAAAGTGCGAACAGAAGAAGCTGACATCGCAAATATCGCGATACCATTTTGCTATCACATCAAGAAGGAAGACTCATAAAACAAACAATGCGCGATCCGCAAAGCTCCGCGTCGCACGACATCGTAAACAGCTAGTAACGAGGGTGACTTTATATCACATTACTCATACAGCATTAACTGACGGCGCCGGGGCCGTCGCGACAGGTCTTGACGGCACCGAGTCGCTTCGCTTCACGTTACCGCGAGAGAAGCGCTGACAGGCACCACCGCGACGCGGGCGCGGGCGCGGGCGCGGGTGTGTGCGCGGGCGCGGGTGCAGGCGCCGACCCGCATCTTACTCACGTGCTGATACACGGACACATTTAACCCAGACGGCTGCAGCGCCCACGGGCGCCCGTCACAACACGCGCTAATTGCAGATCTTCGTTTATCGCGTATTGAAGAAAAAGTAAATAAACATTATCGAAAGTCTGCTGATCGACCTGTTCTCACCATTGCCCAAATCAAACTTATTTCATTCTGAATTTGACGAAATAACGCTTATTAAACGCCGTTTGCGGCAAACGAAATTAATTACTACGACGCTTTGTACTACAATTCTAAATGTCTAATTACTGTATCGACAACCGAATATCCAGCAAAAATAGATCCTAGTTACATTTATATGTGAACGTACAAGTTTGACAAAATAATTCCCAGCTGGAATCATTTTGTTTCGCTTTATAAATATAATGATACAAATTTGTATATACAATGATATAGCGAGCATTAAAAAGTCCTTACGTTGAAATTACACTGTGATCAGGGGATCAGCCCCAACCGTCGACGACGCGATCGGTAATCTCCTAGATTGTTTACCTTGTCTTTACTCGGCTCGCGATAAATTGCCGTTGCCGTCACCAGGCCCGGACGACATTGTGTATTGTGATACATCTCTGATCATAGTCTCAAGTGCGTTTATTAAAGTGTGTGTCAAGTTTGTGTATGGCGCGACTTGTCGGTTGGTTTGCAACAATAAAGTATAGGCGCGTAAAGAGTGTCTCGCGCCGGTGACGCAGACGCAGTTCTTACTCACACCCCGACGACGTAATAAATAAACGGGCCCCGGCGACGGTGGCGCCGCCGCCAAAATAGAACTATTACAGATACCACTCATACATAGGAGATCATTTTGTACGAGGATATTAGTAGAATGATGAATAATAATATGCGAAATGCGAATATCAGACTTTACAATCACAACGAATAAAAATCAAATATTTTTAGTTGGAAAAATAATAATATAAACTTCGAAATCTTAACTTAATATTCGCCGTCCTTATATCACTTACGCATCTCAAGACAACCATACATAACATCACACAAATAATCTCCGAAGGGGTAGGCAAAGGGGCAGCAAGTCCCTTCAACCACATTCAGCCAAAAACAAAACTGGGCTGGTGATAGAAAATTGTGAAAAAGTAATGACAAGAGGCTAGTTTGTCGACTACACAACTAAAAGACAAAATACCCCGACCCTTAAAAATATTGCGCTGGCAAACATTTCGACAAATTGTTCGCAATGCTTCAGAGACACCTTCTGCTCCCGTTTCGCTCCCGACGTCATCCGGTTCTTATCGCCTAAGCTGTGATAACGCGTTGCCGCTTACATCACGGCTAATGCTCAGCCGTTACATCATTAATCGGTTAGCGTCATTACAACAAGTCCTCGTATTTTGTTAGCTTTTATATCCTAAAAGATAACATCTAATGCTACTTGCTAAAGTACCATAAAACTTAAGTAGACAAATATTACAATATGAGTAAACCCACCTACCCTCTAAAGGGCCGCGACCCTAGTGGGGCAGAATACAACTAATTTACAAATTTACAAATTTACAAATACAGTTAATTGATTTAGTGGGGCAAATTCCACTGCGAATTTTAAAGCATTCCACTTTGCCCCACCAGTGGGGCGCCACTTTGCCAAAGTGGAAGAATCCAGAGGACTATTTTGTTACCTTTTTTAACCTATCTTATGAGATAGCTACTGCAATAGCAGAAGTAATAGTCATCTGCTGATTGTTAATGCGCAAATTGTAACTTAATTAAAATTTTGGATCGAAAAAAAAACAACCAAAACCTACCCAAAGAGAAAATAAAACACATTGACTATACTCTGACAGCTGTATTATTAGAATCAAATCAAAAGCTTCCATTGTCCTCTTTGTCAAGTCGTATCTTGATTACATAAAAATTGAATTTAAAAGCTACTTATACCTTCGTATTGTGCGTTATTCCCAACCAGCCAAATATACTGTGAAAGCAGAGCATACTCGTACTCATAGTATACTCGTGATTAATCTATACTTACTAATATATAAAGCTGAAGAGGTTGTTTGGTTTTTTTGGTTGTACGCGCTAATCTCATCAGAAACTACTGGTCCGAATTGAAAAAAAAAATTGTGTTGTATAGTTAATTTATTGAGAAATACTTATATACCATAAACGCAGGTGAAACCGCAGGCACAGCTAGTATGTGCGCAGTACCCAAGACAAGCTTGACTGCGAACACCCAGATGGATAGCTGAAATAATACTACAATATAGGACGAATATTTTCACAACCAACTATCTTGAGCACTGACACAATTTTGCGAACAGTGCATTAATTCTGCAATCCATGCTAATTAACCAAAGTCGCCATCACATGATTGGATTATAAATCCGGCCAACATTCATTGATCCCGGCAACCAGATCAGTGGCGCAACGCGGAAGAGACTGCGCGCGCGCACGCGCGGCGAGGCGCGTGCGTCAACCGCGCGTCTGCCAGGGGACGTGACACGCGGGATTTCCCACGGAATGACTCAGCGCACTCGACGCGCTCCAGGACTGTGTTTGCGACATGGAACTGATATCTATTGCATTAGATATTAGGAACCTACTGGATTAGAAACTTAGTTTTCAAAAAATATGTTGTCGAGAGCAACAAAAAAATGCTCTCTTTCTGGCATAGTCGACTGAACACACATGCATTACAATGTATACGCAGCCGCACCCTCCCCCACAATTTTGAAAACTTAGATAAATTTATTATAAACTGTTTAAATAATAATTAGCTTAACGGCAGGCGTTCCAAATACCCGTTCCAACCCATCTTGTTGGAGATAACGATATTAAAACAAAATCAATTTCCTAACGATTCCTGCATGGATTTCGTCATCATATTATTAAATCAATCACGTCAATCGCCAGTTTGCGAGCCGATATCGACAATCGGCATTGAGCTAGTGAAAATACAAGTACTCGTGTCACTCGGCGGGGTCGCGTGAACGAGGGAGGGCTGGGGCGCACGCGACGGCTCGTCACCGACGCAGCGTGACGTCACCCGACCTTTGAGGTTAACTTGGGCATGACCGGGATAGCGAGAAGTTAATACACACGCGCTCCAAGACAACATAGACGGTCGTTCCCACACACCAACACCTCGCTGCAGCTGTGAATGCAGCTCGTGCGTAGTCACAATCTGATAATCGTTTTTCTAAAATCTTTTTTTACATTGGAAGGCTCGATGCCTTTGCGTGCCGTTTGCGTTAAATTCGAGTAACTGTGTTCACGGCGAAGAACCGTATAGATAAAATAAAAGTATGGAAAACTCTTAGCTTAGTGAAGACATTTAAGACTCTATTACCTACCTCTGCCTATTTATACCTCTTCGTCTCGCTATAAAATGCGTTGCTTTATTTACGAATTCTACTTCATCAGATCATCATAGAACGTTTGCGACGTGCTTACAAATGTTCCAAAATAAGATCAAATAAACAAGGTCGAATGGTCAATGAAACGGTTGCAAAATCAAAATGGCTAATTTAACAGTTCTAGTAAAAATATTGTATCGAGGATAGCTACGAAGTTGACATATGCCTTAAAATATGGCTTTTCCTATTATTACAGATCAGTGTGTGGTACTAAATTAATTAGCGAAACAGATATCAACAATCACAAATCTACTGTGCTGAGGTCGCTTCGTGAAATGTCACTCGATCACGGGGTCGCGTGAAAGTGCGGGGGTTCAGGCGCACGCGACGACACGTCACCGACGCAGCGTGACGTCACCCGACCTTTGGGTTCACTCGGCGCGACCGGCCCCTTTACTTTGAGGCGGCGAGCGGGCTAGCGGGTCACCTGATGAGTAATCACCGCCCATGGACCACGGCAATATCAGTGGAGTTGATGTTCTCTAAGAGCTGTTGACTGGCTCGATGGCGCATTCGGTAGTGACCCTGCCCCATGCGCCAAGAGTTGTGGGTTCGATTCCCACCCAGGATAAACATTCGTATGATGAATACTTGTGTTTGTTCTGTGTCTGGGTGTTAATATCCAATATTTAAGTATATATTTGTAATACCACTGTTGATTCTGATACCCGTAACTCAAGTGCTTAAGCTACTTACCTCGGAGTCAGATCAATGTATGTGATGTAGTCGGATATTTATCTATTACATCTCTGACATGTTTGTGTTGGCTTCCTAAAAATCATCACAATCACAAAATCGTGTCAATAATTAAAACCAATCATTTATAAAAATAACTTATTTGTTTGGACTATGAAGGTATTTTATCAGTTTCGTAATAAATTTAACTTTATTATCAGCTTTGAAATTAAAACTTGCGTGTGCTGTAACGGCGACATGCTGTTGCCAAATATATGGAAGCCTTGTGTTTTATAAATAGCTATATAACTACATATATAAAGTCTGTCACTCGATGGGTGGTGTCATCTACCCGATAGCAGATGTTATTTCGAAATATATGACTCGATAAATATAATGTAGACGCTAGATAGTAGATACATATGAAGGAAGTAGGCGTGGTACCTAATCTATATACAAGTATAGATACTTGATACACACACCATTGTCTTATAAGATTTTTCATCATGTTACAAGTTCACATAAGCTTTCAGAAGATAGCATGCAACGCAACATTACCATGTTGCGTAAAGTTGCATGCCAAAAAAATTGTTGCAATGAATGTAAATACTATCATACCGTCTGCCCACAATCCCCGAAAGGGTAGGTAGAGTCCAAACGGCAAAATGCTCCCTAAACAACATTTAGCCAAAAACAAAATCGAGTTGAGTTAAATGGAAAATTGTGAAAAAGTAGTGACAAGTGTCTAGAATCTAGATCGTCGCCATACATACCCATACGCCATTAGTCGGCATGCTAGGCAGAGAACACGATCGGTATTTTTTGAGTCGCAGACCAACATCGGAGGTCGAAAAGTAAACTTTAGCGAAATTTACCATGTGTTTAGACTTGAAATGCTTTTTTTATTAAATACGGATATGACTATAATGCACTCTGTCTAAAGATAAAAATTATATCAAAAATACATTTTCGATGTTTGCACGTATAAGCTTCGTAAATCGATTTTAATCAGTCTTGCATTGCTTGGTAATAACGTCACAATATGTCTGTGGTCATGGAAAATTTCCTGCTAAAAGGTCTTATATAGACCCTTATTCGCCATTTATTTATAAAATAACGACTTACATGGACGTAGTAATAATTTAGATCTCTTGAAGTTGACTTTGGATATGTAGAAATATTTTTTATGTATCTCTCTGATAACAATAGATGTGAGATTTTATTTTGCAGAACCTTAATTTATAAAGAAAACATATTAAACTTGATATTAAGTTACTTTTTTTTGAAAATTGTTATAAAATCATTTTCATAATAAAAATATGGAAATGTATTATTTATAAACATTAAATACCAAATGATATAAACTAAGGAACGACCGTTATTTCCGTTACAAACAAGGCACAATCTTATTGTTAATCAGTTGTACGGCCAGTGCCTACCTAGCTACCTCGATACTGTGCTACCTACACGGCGCTATCAGGCCACTTCGCAACCGATAGTGCAGGGGTTCCCAACCTTTTATTGACTGAGGACCTCTTTGATTTCATTATTGCTATCAGGGACCACTAGGTTGAAAATTAACTGTGTTAATTTTAAAATAACGTTATTTTTTTTTTTATAAAATTCTAGGTCTTGCGCGGACCAAATGATAAGTCTTGCGGACCACCGGTAGTCCGCGGACCATTGGTTGGGAACCACTGCCCAGCACTATCGCATAGTGGCTCCGACAGATTGCGTATCGCATTTACGATAACCGCCATTCATGCCAACCAATTTATTACATAAATTAATTTTGAGTCACTTAGTTAAGCCTGTTATTTATTATACTCAACTGGAAAAACCAACACATATCACGTACGTTTGTCATTTAATTGATTGCTAATAAGCTACAAACCAAGCAACAAAATCATATTTAATATGTACCAATGTGCCAACGTATCTTTTAACAAGTCTTTATGAATAAATATTTTTTTTTACAAACATTCCCAATTATGTATGACCTTATAAAATGTTAGGTAAAATATTACCCCACGCAAGGGAGTGAAGGTTTAAATGTCAGGCAAACAATATTAACTCAATGTAAACACCTCACCCTTAACGTATTATCGGCAGCTCGCTTATTATTCGACTTCAGTAAAACTATAAAGTAGTATGTAATAAGGAGTATTACTAACTTACCATGTTGGTCTGGGACTAAGAAAAGAATCAGCCAACTGTGTTCCTTGCCTAGCATGTCGTAAAAGGCGACTAATAGTATATCGGGTTTTGGGCATGTGATTGTGTAGGCGACGAGCTAGCCACTTGTCACTACTTTTTCTATCTAAACCAGCGCAGTGTTTTTGGGTTGATTGTGGATTGAGGGGCTTGCTACCCCTTCGGGGATTATGGGCGTGATGTTATGTTACTAACTGACTAGCGGTGCCCCGCGATTTCCCCCGCCTTGTTTTGTCCGTTCCCTTTGGGAATACTGGGATAAAATATAGCATATGCTGCTTGTTAATAAGGTAGCCTCCTATTAGTTAAATAATTTTTAAAATCAATAGTTTTAAAGCCAAGCTATGTTACCAAGGAACAAACAAACAATCAAATCTTTCTACTTTATATGTAATACTAGTGCAGATAACTTTTAACACCTACTGTGGGGAGCTTTTTGAACTTCATAGCAAAATGTATTTGAGATTGTTTTTTAATCAACTCAACCTAACCAAAACTACGAACTGGTCTGTACCAGTTCGTAGTTTTGAAAAAAACACTGTTAATTCTGTAATTAACAGTGTTTTTAACCAATTACTTTTAACACCTAGTGCGGGGACCTGTAATGTCTTTTTGAACTTCACAGCAGAAGTTTGTATGTGAGAAGTTAAGGGTCAGAGGGTAGGTTAAGCTCTTCAATGGTAATATAATAAGTTTATGTTTATGACTCGCACTTACTAAAACTGAACTAACTAGGTAATTAAAGTGGCGCAGCGTCTCAAAGTGATTTTTGGTCTCCTATAAGAGCCTCGACTTACTCTGAAGGTAAATAACAATAGTAACTTATTTTGACTGAGCCAGGAGTCGCACCTGCGATCCATCGCTTTGAGGTAGAAATAATAATTAACATACCGTACTGTAACATACAGCCAATTAGGTCATTATTATACAACGAGAACGGACTAATCCTACTAATATTATAAATGCGTAAGTTTGTATGTATGGATGGATGTTTGTTACACTTTCATAAAAAACTACCGAATGGATTTTAATGAAACTTTAGAATAATATAGCTCATACACCCGAATAACATATAGGCTATGTTTCATCGATGTACCACGAGAGCAAAGCTAGTAGTTAGTAACTGATAAAACGTAAATTGGAGTATTAACGATATCTGTTTGCAAGTATGCAGAAGAGAACAGAAGTGACTGAGACTTTAGAACTCAACTGTAACAAAGATGTAGGATTTTTAGGGTTCCGTACCCAAAGGGTAAAATGAAGACTCCACTGTCCGTCCGTCTGTCACCAGGCTGTATCTCATGAACCGTGATAGTAAGACAGTCTAAAATTTTACAGATGTATTGCTGTTGCCGCTATAACAAGAAATACTCCTCCTCCATGAAAAAAATCATGTGAGGCTCCCATACAACAGACATGATTTTTTTTGCCGTTTTTATAGATAACGGTACGGAACCCGTCGTGCGCGAGTCCGACTCGCACTTGCCGAACCGAATTTTTTTTAATCTAACTATGATACGACATAAAATTACTTTAATCCACTAATATAATGATATTATCGAAATATTTTGCAAACATTAATATCAAATACTAATGTTTGCAAAATACAAATATACATTAATAGGCGAAGCAAAAACTTTGTACCCCTTTTTATGAGAATTACGCGGACGGAGGAGTATGAGATTTGGCACAGTTAAAGTTTATATGGAGGAGTGCAGAAAGATAATATTTTAATAAACAATACAAAAATTAAAAATAAAATTAAAAAAATTATGGTCGAGTGTCGACCAGTAGGCGACCACTGGTAGTATTAAATTTTTCCCTAGCAACGCCCTCTTGAGGAAAATTTAAACCACCTACTTACAAAAATTACTAATATATTAGTTTATATACTCCAATATGTAATGTATGAATGTACCAACCTATAATATTAGTAATGAATTAACAACATTTGTGATGAAACCTACAATTTATTAACGGTAGGTACATATATGTTGAATTAAGTAAACAAAATAATACGAGGAAAATAATAGAGCATGCAGCAAAAGCAACTATAAAACTTTACCTTTAGAGGCCACAGCCGGTGGATTGACCGACATTCTTAATTACTACTGTAATTACGATGCCTAAACACTTTACAGTAATCTACACAACTACACAATATTTACACTTTCACAAACATTTCACATTTCATGTTGACAACGATTTAATTCATCATTCTCGGAAAAAAATTGTTTATTCCTCCGCTAACATACTTCTAAAGTTTTCAACAACAATCACAAAGTACGATAATATTATTAAAGCGGTCCAGATTAAGGACTGTTTACCATATCCATTAGAATTTACATAGCATAAATTAATAATCAATATGGATTAATGATCATAGTACATCGAATCGTCACACGCGACTCTTCGCAGCAGAGACGTGCGCGCTCTCCGGCGGTCGTGGCACGACTGCCGCCGCGCGCGCCCAGGCGCCCGTTCGGAGGGGAGGGGCGGCAGGAAGCACAGCCTCCGACCAATAACAATTATGTAAGTAAGAGGGTTGTTGCTATTTTTAGAACTAAGGCGCATACGTAACCGGTTTACAGCATTGAATCGCATACGCCGTATAAATAGCGGTCAGTGCAGGCAGCCACTCGTTGTGTATTCGCAATGTTTCTATTTGTGGCGGTTTAATGCTGTTTCGCAAGTTGGTGGTGGAAGCCGTTGGAACTGGCCCGTTGCAAAGAGTATCTGGTAATATCGAACTCGTTCCGCGAAGTCACTTAAATATTATGTTAGTTACTGAAAAGTGCTTATGCGTCGACCCTTAAGGAATGGTAGTAGGATCTTATATTCTACGATCAGTGACTATCATCTGTGTGATTGTCTCTGAAGACTATCATCTACATAAATTTCTGACCCAACAAATTTGAAACTAGAATGTCTGAACAGCAATTCTGACATCAAGCCAACCCAATTAATTACCACACGAAGAGACTGTTAAAGGGTTGGTTTTTTTAAGGGGGGAAGTGCAAACTACACTCGCCACGTGTCATTGAGGAGCACAATTAGCCACTGCACCGGCCCTCAAGGGCACTACGACTGGCTGGTGCCATTTACTATGTAGTGTTTAGATGTTACACGTAATTACTGCTGAAAGCTTTCGACGGGGAAAGAGCCGGAAAATTGTTTTTACTTTGAATGATAGAGCAGGAGCGACAAAGATTAATGGACTTTTGCTTTGAGTCGAGACGTTGCCTACATTGTTTTCATGGTTGATATAAAATCTAATTTTTAAATCAATTTACACTGGAAAAACAAGGAAAAAGATCTTTGTAAATATAAAACCTCTTTTTCAATGGGCAAAACCACTAAGAATTTAAGTGGTCCTTCGAGCCGGACATCAAATTACAACTCAACATTCCAAACTATATAGATATATATAAACATAAACAAATTATACTTGTCCAGTCAGGTAATAACAATTATAATTACATTGACTGGTCCTTCGAGCAGGATACCAACTTGAAACACGACATTACAAACAATATCAAGACACAAATGATAATTCTCGCAGGAAAACTTAACAGAACCCATTTTCACTAACAAAAAAATACTTCCATAACGCAAAATTGTGTCAACAGCACAGAAGGGTCTTTGGCATAAACATTGCTTATCAAGGGGGTGGTTGCACATTAATAATTGAGCACCCTCTCCGCGCCACCCCCTCACTAAGCCGGTGCATCGCGCCGCGACCCTGAGCCGCGTACACGTGCCGAGTGTTTACTCCGAGGGAAGCTTACGGCAATTATCGGCAACATGAGTGCATTCTGACTACGTGAAAATTGCAGTCTCATCTAAACGATTTACGAGAAGCGATATTTAATTTGTGATTTTATTTATTAAAACATATAATCAAAAAAAAAAAAACTAACTAACTAAACTTCACGCCACTTCCCTAGGCATAGAGAACCGAACGCCATATGGCACGATCCTTACACACCTCACTCGACTCTTCATAATTCACAACATTTAAAAAATAAAATCACTGGTCAATACCAGTGATCATTTTTCTAAAGTGACTTCAAGCCAACGCTTGAAGCTGCTTTATGATTGTTCTTGGCGATTAACCCTTAAAAAATAGCCATGTTTAGGACATCAATCTCTTAGCATAACACCTCAATTTTGCTATCGCAATTGTTACTAATAACATTGAGGAATTGTTAATAAAGAGTTTTTCTACAAATAATTGTTGTTAAAATCACCTATCTGCAAGGCCAAATATTTAACAGGCGACACAATTATTGCAATCAGATAAGTATTTTTTTTTCAAAACGACTAGCAATAATTAGTAGTTTTCGTGAACGTTAAATAAAAGGCCGATCTCGTTCGGCCTGCAGTCTCCCCTAACAAACCAGTGCATCGTGATCGATCCTGGCAGCTTACACGTGGCGGCTATTCACATTACGAGCCCAACGTGTGGAAAGTTATATAAGATGACCATCTTCGCTAGCACGCACGGCAAAGTTACATCTACATAAATAAATAAATATCCTACTACATCACATGCATTGATCTGAGTCCGAGGTAAGTAGCTTAAGCACTTGTGTTACGAATATCAGAATCAACAGTGGTATTACAAATATATACTTTAATATTGGATGTTAACACTCAGACACGGAACAAACACAAGTATTAATCATACGAATGTTTGTCCTGGGTGGGAATCGAACCCACAACTCTTGGCGCATGGTGCAGGGTCACTACCGAATGCGCCATCGAGCCAGTCAAACATACATATCATCACGCCCGCTACCCCTTAAGGGGTAGCCAGAGTCGACAATGC
Source organism: Glyphodes perspectalis (assembly GCA_951394215.1). Taxonomy (NCBI): domain Eukaryota; kingdom Metazoa; phylum Arthropoda; class Insecta; order Lepidoptera; family Crambidae; genus Glyphodes; species Glyphodes perspectalis. Next base: position 437,043 of record OX596209.1, on the reverse strand, counting down.
AGTGAACGTTTAACTAAATAAACAATATTCTATTCTATTCTACTGTTGGCTAATAAAAAAACTAGGTACATACATACATAACATCACGCCCATAATCCCCGGAGGGGTAGGCAGATACAAAGGGACAGGCCCCTTTAACCACATTCAGTCAAAAATAAAACTAAGTTAGTACAGTAACTTTTAAGTCCCACCAACACGGGAAAATGGGCTGGGTTAGATGGAAAATTGTGAAAAAGTAGTGACAAGTGGCTAGCTCGTCGCGTACACAATCACATACCCAAAGCCTCATATACCACTAGTCGCCTTTTACGACATGGTAGGCAAGAAACACAGTTGGCAAATTCTTTTTATTTTAAGTCCCAGACCAACACGAGATAAAACTAGGTAGAGTTTATTATTGTAATAAAGTTGTGTCTGGCTAGCGCGTTGCTTCCAATCTAAGAATTTGTAACTATTAGATATACCTATACGTAGATAAATGGGTTTCAACCCAGAATAAATCTGAATCAGGTACTTAAGCAGTGTCGTCAAAAATCCACTAGAGGCTTAAATATGCGACTGGATACATGCAACGAAAATGATTTGAAGCTGCTCTTAAAATACAAAGTATAGTATAATTATAACCACATATACTCGTAGAAAATAATACTACTTCAATTGTAACAATTCAATAATTGTAATTAATAATGGAAAAAAATTAAAAAAAAGTCAAGTGAACAACGTAAAAGGGACCATAGATAAAAAAGAAATTATTGGCGCATTAATGACTGCGAAGGTTGCTTTCCATACATCACACCATCATCACGCCATAACTTGTAAAAATTGCGTAATTTTGGAAATAGCAATGTAATTATAATTGCAACATGTCAGACAGAATTACAAATCATGTGAAACACAAACTTGACCTCAGAGGTCAACTGAAACAGTCTTGAAAAAAGTCGTACTTTGTTTAGACCAGGTAAAACACTATTGAAATGTATAAAATTAGCATACATTAAAAAATTAGTTTTTAATATTATGAACTATGTTTGAAGATTTTCTAATAAAACTTAATCCACATACTATCTACATTCACACTTGGAGCTTACGATGATCTTGCTTGCTTTACAGGGATTACCAAAGGACTAGGTGAGTTTTTTTAATAACGAGAGGCAGGGTAGTACTAATACCAAAAAGAAAACATATTTCTAAGCTTATTATCCTTATCAAACAAAAAATAATAATATTTTTATTAGATAGTTTCATTATCTACGATTTGAAATCTATATTTCGCAGTGTTGGTAACGAACAAAGAACTCAACTTTCCAAGTTGAGTTCTAAGTAGTACTATTTTCAAAGTTGAACTTGAATTTTGGTTACCAGTTTTCTGTAAGCTCGCAGCAAACGCTGCAATGTATCTCAGCGCCCTAAGAGCTTTCGGTTACAAAAGCAGTTTATCTACGCAGTTAGCAACAGGGGTGTGAGCGATCAGGACATTAGGATCTACCACCGCTCCCAGGGGGGAGACGGCTAGGGCTGTCCCACGCAATATAACTGATATAAAAAAGGGACAGTTTATAATTGTCCCGAGTGTATTATCATGGACACACGATAGCCTATCAACCAAGAGGAACCAAGGAGGTGCATGGTGCAATAATCGGGACTCTACCTACTCGGAAATGGATACCGTCGCCTACAGTACGCTTCATAAAATCATATAAAGGAAGCTAGTTATTTCATAAAGAACTAAAAGTTTTTCATATTATTTTGTTGATATTATTGACTTTTAAACTGAATGAATTGCGAATTAAAATGAAAAACGTGTGTTAAATTGTTAGTATGGCATTATTGAAAATGAGAACGATGTTAAACGGTGTTCACACATTGTCGAAGTGCCTAATTTAAAAGGTTGAAAACAGAATAAAAAAAAGCTTCGGGAAGTATTCGATACTAGTCAACCGGGTTATCAATAACCAAAGCATAATGCTCAAACCCAGCGGCGGTTATCCTGTCGCATCCCCGTGCGGGCCCGGCAGCCCTGGCGGCCGGGCGGCCCGGGCCGCCCCCCGCTCGCGCGTGGGCGTGTGTTGACAAACGATGTTGCGTCTATTTCGGGAGGCCCCGCCCTCGGCCCGCCCCGCGCCCCGGCGAGCCCTTGACCCTCCGTATCCAAACAACCGCAGTCACAACAAGGCACACGCCGGTAATTCGTAATTGTTTGCCGAATGCTCCAACGCCGCTGTGCTAACTTGCGCTCCAATTGATCACAAGTACTGTAGCACTGAACAGGATTAATAGCTGATAAGTGTAGTTCAAGGCTGCTCAACCCCAGGCCCGACCCAGACCTCAGACTTTTGATTGGCCCGCGTGAGCCAGTTTCGGATTTTCAAGATCTTGTTTAATGTATAGAAACCATGAGTGATTGATTAGTGGCCACCAGGTGTTTTTGAACCGCTATTGTGACCCGAAACTTAATGAGTTTGAGCTACCTTGATCTAGTCCACGCAAAAAAATAAAGACGAAGAATAACAAACTGAAGACTTAGTCATCGGGGTAAAATCATTAATATATATTAGCGTTTCCACTGTTGGTCACATTTAAAGTTCAAAAAGAGACCTTCATTAACAATCCTGAAAGCTCGAATACATACTCCACAGTTAAGAGCATTAAGGGCTCCGTTTAGCTTGCATGTAAATCATATCTTAAGCCATAGGCGATCTTCCGATTAGAATGTTGAATAAAACGGTTAAAAGATTTTATAAACGTTAATATGATTAATAAACCCAAAAACAATTAAAATACTATACAACAATTAAACAAATAAAATACTACATACAAGACAAATTAAGCTGTTGATCTCAAAAACATCAACTATACTAATAAATATACTAATTAGTAAGGATTAATTAAGAGGGAAATTTAACTGCTAATTGTAATCTATCCAAAAAAATCTATTTAATTGAATTTTAATTGTTTAAGTCAAAGCATTATAATAATCGTTCTCATAAACAGTTCTCGTGATACTATCTCTTTAAACCTTGTTCATACCTAATATTACTCATTAAGTCAAAAGTTCTTTAATTACTACGACTACAGAACATTCAAATAAATCCATTTAATTTTTCCTGATTATACATACATACATACAACATATACATATCACATCGTCCGTAATCCCCGAAGGGGTAGGCAGAGTCAAAGGGGCAGCTAGCCCCTTTAACTAAATTCAATCAAAAAAGAAAACTGCTGTGTTAGATGAAAAATTGTGAAAAAGTAGTGACAAGTGGCTAGATCGTCGCCTACACAATCATACGAAATCCGATATACCATTAATCGCCTTTTATGACATGCTAGGCAAGGAAAGCACAGTTGGCACATTCCTTTTAAGGCCCAGACAAACATAGGACCTCTTCTTGATTTTGAGTATCTGAATTTGGCGTAGTGTTACAAAATATTTACCTTCTTTTTGGAATTTTGTAAGGTTTTGATTTAATTTAGTCCCATGTTGGTCTGGGACTTGGCCCATGTTGATCTGGGACAAAAAAAAGAATGTGCCAGCTGTAGTTCTTGCCTAGCATGTCGTAAATGGCGGCTAATGGTTTACGGGCTTTTAGGTATGTGACTGAGTAGGCGACGAGCTAGCCACTTGTCACTCCTTTTTCACAGCTTTCCATCCATCCCAGTCCACTGTCCCGTGTTGGTCTGGGACTTAAAAAGAATGTGCCAACTGTGGTTCTTGCCTAGCATGTCGTAAAGGCGACTAATGGTGTCGGGTCGGGTTTTGGGTGTGTGATTGTGTAGGCGACAGGTTAGCCGCTTGTCACTGCTTTTTCACAATTTTCCATCTAACCCAGCCCGGCTTTATTTTTAGCTAAATGTGGTTGAAGGGGTATGCTGTACCTTTGACTCTGCCTACCCCTTGGGGGATTATGGGTGTGATGTTTTGTTGTTGTATGTTGATTTAAGGATTTACAAATTTCATATTACCTAACTATTGATTCTATAGACTGGTTTGATAGTTACTTCTGGAATAGGTACATGCACAAAGCCCATCACAATAAATACCCTAGCAACAAGATCTGTATTGGAATATTGAACTTGGAATACTTGATAAAAAAAATTCTACATTCTTCTATAAAATATATGAAATCAAACTTTTGCGTTTCATTATGACTAGAAACACTACTAACGTTCCATAGTCCTGTTAGTAGTATTTCTAGCTTTTATAAAACATTTAATGAATCAAGGATTTATTTTTGGTATTTGATACATTCCAACCACAAAACGAAAACTTACATTAATGAGTTTCACTATCATTAAGAGGACAAAACTAGAAAAAACGAAAAAACTATTTTGTTTAATAAAAACTGAATTACGGAACCTTGTACCACCCTCAAATCAAACAACATATCAACATAAAAGAAGAGGTCACCTAATGGGAGTTCGCAGAAAGCTTATGTGCCATGGGGGACGAAATGATGCTAACAAAGGAAAATAAAACCGAATACACCGTATCCAAGGACAATCACTCAATAATTCCCTCACAAACGTCTCCAGGAAAACGGCTTTACAAGTAAACCCCTCTCACCCCTAACGTAAGCCCCATTTGAATATGAAAATCGTGATATTTACCATAAACTCACTTCAATCAGAGCGGACGTGATACGATGGGAGGCGAATGATAAGTGACGCCGCTACAATCAGCTCTTTTTTGTTATTCCGAGAAATTATCGTGTCACGAGAAATTACATATTATATTCCGTTTATCTACAGGAAAAGTAAAGATCATACGAGCATACCCCTTAATCACATTATTCCTAATATTTTATTGATATTTTTAATTTTTTTTTGAAAATTATAAAAATCAGTGTTTTTTTGGGATTCAACTTGAATATATATTACAATTTAAAAGATGCCTTTCAAAACTAGTCACCCAAATAAATACGTGTATGCTTAGTTTAACACAATAGTACCAATTAGAAGGCAACCCGACGGTAATGATCAAGAAACGAATGAGTGATTCATATACAAAGTAATATGCACCATATAACGACACTATAGATATAGATCTACAAACTAGTTGCAGTCAGAATTAACAAAGAACCGCGCTTCTATTAACAATAGTTAGTAAAACGATAAATTAATCCCTTAACGTTAATCCCACGCGCTAACGAGTGGCTCTAAAGTCTAACATCAACTGAGCTAAGAGGACAGCGATCACTTAGCAGAAATACTTTTGCACGGATAAATAAATCCTTTCTTAAGTGGGGGAATGGAATGAAATACATTCAACGGCTTTCTTAGAGGAATTGATGGAGTTATACGTTCTACGAATTAATAGAATGTTTCATGACAAAATAATACACCACAACCATTTCCTTTAACGGTGGGTGGGCTATTACATTGAGCGTTAACCAAGAGAGTGGTAATGTGTTAAGGATTGATTGAGAATGATTTCGCCAAAACGACTTTGCAACCACTGCGTTCTTATTGGCTCACTAGACGTGTCGGATTTATAGCAAGATGCAGATTAGTCGAAGTTTGTGTATGTTATAATATGCAGTTGACATTTTGTTAAAGACAAAGCACTGACGTGTTTCCCGGATTTATTTTGTTCCAATTTATAGGTTATGTGTTCGATAGCTGAATACGAAGTGGCCTCTGGAAAAGTCTTGACAATAAAGGCTTTTGTGTTTTCATTATCTCTTATCATAATTTGGATTGGATTAAAAAGATAAGAGATATCTATAATATTGTAGCTAATAGATAACTATTATTCTAATGTTTCTATGATTTAACATCCTAAACTACTCTGAAAACCAATATTGTAAATTTAAGGGAAGACAGACTAATTAAATAGTGGTGGACCAAACGACACTATTTTGAAAAAATCAAAGGGGAGAAGCTTCTATCCCTTCCTACTTAATGAGGGCGAGAAGAAATCGCTTTATACATATGATTCGAGAGAAAAAACCTAGAAGTTTATTTGAATAAGGAGGTTTCCTCACGATCCCGACTCCAGTCAGCACCAACCGCTTCCACCCAGGACTTAACGCTAGTAAAAAGAAGAATATGGAAAAGCATCTGCTTAGCTTCACTTACAGACGCTGTAGTGGGATTTCGGATCGGCACGGGAGTTCATGGGAGTCTCACACACCACCCCGCTTCCCTTCAGGCGGTGTGACGAGGCAAAGTAATCCCCGTGTCAAAAAAAAAGAATAAAGAAGAGAATCGTTTGTTTGTCTGGGTTGTTACACGTGGAACGCAGCTGAAGGCCGGCTGTCGAACCGATGCGCATCATATCGTTACTCGTACGCTCCATGACTGCCCTTGACCATTTGACTCTCGTCAATCTTAGTTTAAACGCCATATGAAAATAATATACTTTTAAGAGCCACTTACTGTAATCGAATTGTGATTTTTCGATTGCCAAGTGATCAGTCGTTGCCATTTTGAAACTAAAATTGGGCTAGAGCGAATCGTTAGAAGTCACTCATTGGCAGCCGATTGACATACGTCTCCAGAGAGGAGAGGAAAATCATGTAAGGATTTAGAGTAAGGTATTTCAGTACTATGGTTGGGATTAGTCATAGATGAAAGTATGTCATAAATTAAAAATATTTAGGGAATTACTACACATTAGCCGCATATTATTAGGATTCATATTATTAGTCAACTAATTAGTCAACTAATAATATGAATTTACCACAGGTTGGGAATGTTGCTTCTACCGAGAAGTGTATAGATCATATTTGGCCGTTACGGCCGTTCCTCTACTTCGTACATATGATCCTTTCGACGTGTTCTCTCCTCGTTGATGAGTGCCGTGGGTGGGGTCAGGTGTGCGAAGTGGATTAGGCGCCCACTGAAAACCAGCGTCGTGATCTGCCTTAAGGTAGCTTGCGACTCGAGCTGAGCGGGCGCCCTTTTGGCACACTGTTTTTTTTTTATTTGTGTCTTTGTTGCTGTTTTTGTTGTGCCAAATAAATAAATTTCTTTCTTTCTTTCTTTTTTCTTTCTATATTTGCCTTTAAACCATGTCATGAAGTCAGTTTGTCAGACACCAAAATATGAAATAAAAATGTTTACTAAATTTAAGCAATAATTAACCAGACCAAAGCAGACCAGTCCCCCAAATATGACGTATGTGTCAACCATCGCTTCACTCAACCATATTTTAGGAAATGTAACGACCCCCCACATAACGCCATCACCCCAGCGACGTAATACCCTTTTTAACTCAACTCTATAATAACCTTTTTTCATGAGGAACTCTTTAATGTGCAGTTTAAACTTGTGCATAGGCAGTTGGACAACCTTTATACTCTGTCCAACAAATAAATTATTAATTTTACTTAGCCTAAGGCTTGGAACAGCTAGTTTGTCTTGTTTCTAGTGTTGAAGTTATGAGTATCAGATTTTTTAAGGACAAAATTCCTGTTTTAAATACATACATTAAACAATCAAGAATGTACTGTGAAGCCACAGTAAGAATGTTGATCTCCTTAAATAACTCTTATGAGTGAGTCACATGATCCAAGTCGGTGGATATCCCTTATGGCTTTCTTTTGTAATGTAAAAATAGTCTGGATATCAGCAGCTGATCCCCACAATAGCAGAACATATGGTTAGATCATTATATCATATGACATAATGATATGGAATGAATATGAGGAGACCAAAGTAATTTTGCGTCTAAAGTGGTGCCAAGAAATACTGTTTGGTTGATAACAACAATAGGCTCATCGTTCATTATTGTATTGACCTGTCTAATATTGGGCATTGAGAATTTAACACATTTGGTTTTCTTTGCATTAAGAATTAAGTTATTCGCTAAAAACCAATGAATATCTTGTCTGAGTGTGTTATTTACATCGTCAAATTTACTTTTTTGCCTATAAATCAAAAAAATTAAGGATGTGTCATCAGCAAATAATACTACCTAACAAAAGTCTCTTGTAAAAAAGGGAGGTCATTTACGTATACTAAAAAGAGAAAAGGTCCCAATATTGAGCCTTGGGACACACCCATAAAAAGAGGCGCGCCCGAAGAATGTGTACCATGTACATTTACTTAAGAGTTCTATCAGTTAAAAATTACTCAATTAACCTTAGTGCGTTATTCAAAAGACCATAATGTCGTAGTTTCATCAGTAAGATTTGATGATCAACACAATCAAACGCTTTTGACAAATTGCAAAAGACACCTATTGCATCCTGCTTTTTCTCCCATGCATCACACACATGTCTAATATGAGCGACTCGCGCATCAGTAGTGGATTTGCCTTTAGTAAATCCAAACAGATTTTTGTGTATTACATACATACATAACATCACGCCCATGATCCCCGAAGGGGTAGGCAGAGTCGAAGGGGCAGCAAGCCCCTTCAACCACATTCAGCCAAAAATAAAACCGGGCTGGGTCAGATGGACAATTGTGAAAAAGCAGTGACAAGCGGCTAACCTGTCGCCTACACAATCACACACCCAAAACCCGATATACCATTAGTCGCCTTTTACAACATGCTAGGCAAGAAACACAGTTGGCATATTGTTTTTAAGTCCCAGACCAACATGGGACAGTGGGCTGGGTTGGATGGAAAGCTGTGAAAAAGGAGTGACAAGTGGCTAGCTCGTCGCCTACTCAGTCACATACCCAAAAGCCCGTAAACCATTAGTCGCCTCTTACGACATGCTAGGCAAGAACCACAGTTGGCACATTCTTTTTTTTTGTCCCAGATCAAAATGGGCCAAGTCCCAGACCAACATGGGACAATTATTGTGTATTAAATTATTGATTTTGGTGATAAGAACCAATTTCAGATTGCTAGTAAAACACTTGATCACAACACAGTCTTGAACACCTGCTTCAAGCATTAAAGAAATGCCTTATTTATATACGAATTCTGACTGCTAAATATATATTATATCATACTGTCATAAGTGAAACTCCTACAAGACACGCTTCTATAGTTTGTCTCAATTCTGCGCAATTGTTCGGTACACGATCCAGCGTTCGACTCATTGTTTCGGCTTGATGAGTTTACAAATAGTTCAGGCGGCTTCTCAGCCCGCCCTGGCCTAATTGCTGCGGACACAATAGCCCACCAGGATAAATATTCCCTAGCAACTTGGTTATATTGGATATTGAACTTAGGATTTGAATACTGTGGCTAATTATCGGGCCATTTTGTTGCTGGTGACAGGCGCCAAGACGGGTTGATAGATCTTCGAAATATTTGAATATTTAAATTCTATTCTATTCTATTCTAAATAAGTTAGATACTATGGATACTCGTTTTCCTCTTGTTTGAGTTGAGACTAAATAATAAGGTTAATTTAAATCTTATTCTTAGTTATCCAGTTTCATTGGATACTTCCAATTATCAAATTGGTTGGAAAAGTTTGTAACTTGAATCATTCTTTTTAATTGAAGGGGTAGGTAAATATCTGTTTACGCTATAATCTATGAGTACGCTGTCTTTTATTCTGGAACATTTGTGGTGTGGTATAATTAAGTGATACATTTTATCACATTTATATTAACCCGCCGGAGGCAAGCAGCGCAGAGCCGGTCGTTTTGGAATTATTTAGAGGAGGCCTATGTCCAGCAGTGGACGTCTTTCAGCTGAGTTGATGATATTATCACATTGCCGTCTGAAAAATTTGAAGCAATATTATTATCCAGGTCCAACTTAAATAAGATGCAAAGCAGTATAGTTCGATTTCTGTTGACCTATATAGGTGAACCCACTTATCCAAATCGATCCGACATAGATCGATAGACATCCGACATAGATGAGTGGTTAAGCTAGTATAAATCGAGTCGGAAATATAATAAATTAGTACCGTAAATGAATTAATTATACCAATATGGGCTACATATAGTAATGTGGTACACGTTGACTAACGCCGATAAAGCAGATAAAACAGACACTGTCCTTTAATCCTTTCCAATGCCTGACTGGCTCGATGGCGCATTTGGTACTAACCCTGCCCTATGCGCCAAGAGTTGTAGGTTCGATCCTCACCCAGGACAAACATTTGTGTGATGAATATGTGTTTGTTCTGTGTCTGGGTGTTAATATCTGATATTTAAGTATACATTTGTAATACCACTGTTGATTCTGATATCCGTAACACAAGTGCTTAAGCTACTTACCTGGAAATCAGATCAATGTATGTGATGTAGTCGGATATTTATTATTATTATTTATTGTTAATGCGTTTCGCTTCAAAACTTCGCCGACGTCACCCCTACTGTCTCGGAACAAATCATAGCAACAAGCACCGGTTTGTTTACGTTTCGCGTCGAAGGAACTTCCCGAATCTGCCAGAACTTAGGCTTCTTGGATTTATCGATTCCATGAATCGGTACGTCTTGGTCATTGACTGTAAATTAATACAAATTCCCAATGAAATATTAATCTACAGCGCACCTTTTGTGAAGGAACATTTTCAAATTTTAATAATTATCATTTGATCACAAAATATTATTTTATTATTTACACGTTGTCGTATTATCAATAACAATTCATGCGTTCAGTAACAAAACTGATAAAAATGAAAATTATTAAGACAAGAAATGAACTAACAATTTTCCTTATGAGCCTATGAAACCCTATTAAACTGATGACTGCATCTTCCACAAACAACCATTACGAGCGAACCTAGAGCTGAGTCAGCACACGAATGGGAAGTTATGGCTTTAGTCCGAGGGACACACATTGGTTCTCATACAACAATTTCGTTTCAGTTACTCACCGATATTACTAAGAACTGACTGGAATTTCTTATCAGATCGATAAAAATAACACTAGTTACAAGGTAATTTATATGTTATATATCGGTGTATTAGCAGAAGGTGATGTTAGGAGTCATAAAAACCTTAGAGCTTGTATGAAAAGGATCATGAATGTTAAAGAGGCGAGTGAGGTGTGTAAGGATCGTGCCATATGGCGTTCGGTTCTCTCTGCCTACCCCGCTAGGGAAGTGGCGTGAAGTTTAGTTAGTTTTAGTTAATTAGTTATATATCGGTAGGAAGATAAACTTCCAAAATATATAGACTCTACAGAAGCTACTATAAAATAAAAAGACAGAGAAAAAAGAAATTCACTACGAAATAGCAGGTTAAAACTAGTCAATGAACAAGTAACTTCACGCCATTTCCCTGACAGAGAGAACTGAGCGCTTTAAGACATGGTCCTTACACACCTCACTCGGTTATTTGACATTCATAATTATTTCACGAATACTCAACGGTTATTATTCGTCTGCGTTATTTGTGGTCTGGGACTTAAAAAGAATGTGCCAACTGTGTTTCTTGCCTTGTCGTAAAAGGCGACTAATGGTATATCCGGTCTTGGGTATGTGATTGTGTAGGCGACAAGCTATTAGCCACTTGTCACTACTTTTTCACGATTTTCCATTCAAACCAGCCCATTTGGCTGAATGTTGTTAAAGGGTCCTGCTGCCCCATTGACTCTGCCTACCCCTTCGGGGATCATGGGCGTGACATTATGTATGTATGTATGTATGTACGTACTTATATATGTATGTATGTATTATGCTTTCTGTGATGTTTCACATCTTGAATCAATAATGGTGTAAACAAATCTGCTACGAGCCCTTTCACTAGCCCCTTGCCACCTTCAGCAGTAACGAGGCGGAAAGTTTGTCGGCTCCGGCTGTGGGCTCACGACGAACTTCGCGTCGTGGCGACCTTGCCCAACGGACAACACATCGCACCCCTACAATCAAAGTGTACTCCAAATTCCTGTAAATTTACTCAATGCTAGACGTTTGAGAATTTCTTGCTAATTTTCCGTAAACAGAAATATGGCGTTAGGTTCTCTCTGCCTGCCCCACTAGGGAAGTGGCGTGAAGTTTAGTTTTTTTTTTTTATAAATTGAACTTTTTGAGTCGTCACTTTCATACTGAGAGTGAGGAATACTAGTATCAGATAATGTTGCAGTGTGCTACGTTATTAACAGATGATTATTTCTACAGATCAGGTAAGATAACTGTTCAATAGGTATATCACAAGTAGGGCTGCCACCTTTTTTTTGTGTGCAAATTATGTATATTGGCTATTTAAGGTAGGAATAAAAAAAGTTTAGATTTACTTTACTTTGCGTATTGCTTAAATTTTTTTTTGCATTACTTTTAGTAACTTTTAACAGGTAATTATCATTGCTAATTAACGCCAGTAATTGTTGTTAAATTATTCACAAATATTCTTTCAATCAAAACCAATTTTCCTTATAAAGTATAGAGTACAATTGCTCGAAATAACGTAAAATACTATAAAATAAAGTACAGTTGGCCACCGAGTGGAGATTCTCAAGTGGATGTTATATCACTTTAACAAATTGTTAATTTACTTAGTTTTGTAATAAATGTTTTTAATTTCAGTTGCTATAGAACCTGATACGTGTTTGTATATTTGTGATCAGTATACAAAGATTATATATGAAAATTCATTATGAAACTCCGAATGCCGGAACACATTTTCTGTTGCGTTGACACTTAATATTTATTTACCGACTGAATAATATAATTTAACTATATATCCGCTCGCGTGGGATTCGATATGTCCCAAAGACTCAACTTTGCATCTCTCGGAATCTTTACATTTCAGATACAAGTAGCCTATGTTATTTTACGGGGTCCAGACAAACCAGGGTCGCGTGAAGATGTAACACACGGACAGACTTTCGCATTTATAATATTTGTAAGGAATCTAAGTATTTAATAATAAAAGGGAAACGTGCGAGTCTCCACGTCAGTTCAACTTGACAGACACATCAAAATGTAATTACAACTTACGTGTTACTGAGCCCGTGACAAATATGAAAAAAAAAAATGTATTTCAATTATTTCAAGCTTTCATTTTGTGTAGGTATTAAGTGCGTCCTTAGATCTGAATCTTAATGATTAAGATCAAACAGGCGCTATCTTATTTTGCACCAATCGAACTCGTTTTCAAGGTTTTGGTACAATATAAAATTTTCCCGAGACGTATGTGTAATAGGGTTGCCACCTTTTTTTGGAGGTAAAATAGTATTTCTTTCAAAACGTAGCAAAAAAATATAGTACTTTTGGAAAATTCAAGAAAATAAATAGTACACATTAATATTCAGTCATTATTTATTTTACCATCTGTATTTAATATTACTTTTAGCTTTAGTTAACAAAGTGAGTGAGCGACGAACGACGTGATGCATTTTGTTCTGAAATTCCTAATGCTGCGTTACAAGTGCGTTTAGGCACACTTTATATGACCGATAAAAATATAGTATTATTCGTACAATACATTTTTTCTATAACATATAGTACAATTGACTGGAATATAGTACGATACTATATAATATAGTACAGGTGGCAACCCTAATGTGTACATAGACGCCTGCTATATTTTTGGAAACCTTATATGTAATGAAGTTCAACACCGTGTATTTCATAACTATGAAACGCAGTGCCTATCAAGCAACTGGCGCATTTGGCAACGCAGAAGTTAGTGCAACTCGACATTGGCAATTTGGCATGTGCCGCTGCTCGGCGAGTCTAACAGCCTTTGGCAAGCCTGCCCGGGATGCAAGCTGCTAACTGGATTAACACCGCTACCTGCCTCGCGCCAAATTTAGGAGCCCCATCGACATATTTTGCCAAATATTTGGATTCTAATTAATTTTACTCATCGGGAATCTTCATGAAAACCAAGCCTGATATAATATTTATAACCAAAATTAGGTAAAAAAAAACGGATAAAATTAAAGTAATATAGTAATATAGTTCTGCAAAGCTAGCAATAGGTTGGGATCCTACAAATTTCAAGTGCTGTAAAAAATATTCAAAAATTTATGACACATAAATATACAAATTAAAATATTAAACAACTAAAGACTATCCGAATCCGCGAACCAACGAAAGAGACCAATTCAAGAGTTGACGAAGCCACAAGAAAAGTACTGCAGACATGCGGCCACACATAACGCCACAAGTCCCAGTATACTTCTTCACATAATAATATATACAAATGTTTTCCACTGGTACGAATGTAATTAGAATTACATAAACTCATTTCTCCAAAGAAGAATAGCACACTTATAAGGTAACACACTTCGGTGATGATAAATCGCACCAATATGCCCGCTACTTAACTTTAATGCCTAGTTCTGAGAAGCAACGGGCGCCAGGGCTCCGCTCACGGCAGCTGGGGCTATTTATACAAAATCGATAGCGGCCGTGGCCTTGGGCGCATCGATCGGGCGGGAGGCGAGCCCCCGGCGCCCTGCGCCCGGCGCCCCCGCCCCCGCGCCCGCGCCCCCGACCCCGACCCGCTCACGAGGATCACGCCTGACACTTCCCGACCCGAGTGGAGAAACACACACATAATCAACGCGGCATTTTATTTTTAGGGCACCGAGGAGAATGAGAAAATTTTATGATCGATTACAAGTTGCTTAGGGCGGTGGAAACTTCCCTGCTAATAAATATCCTTTCAAAATATTATGATTGCTAAAGTCTGTTTGTTACATCTACACGTTTTAACGACTTAACTAATCTATACACTTATAATAAATCTGTAGATAGGTCAATTCTGTACATGAAATATATTTTCAAAATAACTATCAGGGGGTGATTAGTGATCGATACTGATGCCAAAAATGCAATCAGTAAAATTTTTGTCTGTCTGTCTGTCTGTATGTTCCTTATAGAAACAAAAACTACTCGACGGATTTTAACGAAACTTGGTACAATTATTCTTCATACTCCTGGGCAGGTTATAGTATACTTTTCATCACACTACAATCAATAGGAGCAAAGTAGTGAAGGGAAATGTTGGGAAAACGGGAGAAGTTACTCCATTTTTTAAGCTTCCGCGTGTTATTAAGCGTGTGCAGCCTTAATGGTTAAACTAACTAACTAAACTTCACGCCACTTCCCTAGCGGGGAAGTGGCGTTAAAGTTACATAGAAATCATGTATGACGGAAATAGTCTTTATAATATTAACCATAAACGCGGGTGACACCGCTGGCACAGCTAGTTGTAAATCAAATTGATACGCAAAAAAATTTAACCCTAAGAAAGTGCACACGCTACCCCTGGGATTAACCGATACCGGGGGTAGCACGAATTTTCGGAACAGACCAAATTGAATGTGCTTGATGCACTGCCTTATAAAAATACGCTCAAAATTTGACTGGCCAGTTGGTCGAGTGGTCAGAGACCCTGGCCACGAAACCAAGGGTCGCGGGTTCGAATCCCGCTAGGGGCAAATATTTCGTGTGATGAACATGGATATTTGTACTCGAGTCATGGATGGTTATAAACGTATTTAAGTATGTCTACCCGTTCGCCTAGTTTCCATAGCACAAGCTTTTAAGCTTAGTTTAGAACTAGGGGGGTCATGTGCCAAGGGCGTGCTCGTCGCGACTCCTGCCAGTCCGATTTCGGATTGCAACCTTGGACCGATCTAATTCCGCAGAGCGGGGTAGGGCGTTCCCCCGATGCGACGCGCACCGACGAGCCCTCGTCGGTGCGAAAAGTGGCGAGTGCGGCGAAGGGGGCCGCCACCCTTCACGCCACGCCGGACACTGCGGAACGAGGAGAACAGAGTGCCGTATAGGCACGTGGAATGTAAGAGGTGGAATGAAAGATAAGATGTATGAGATGATTGACGTAATGAATGAGAGACGCCTGGATGTTCTGTGCTTGACAGAGACTAAGCGGAAGGGCAGCGATGCAGATGAGCTTCCCGGTGGTATGATGGCTCTGTGGTCTGGTGTGGAACAGAATTGTCATGCCAGCGGTGGAGTTGGAGTAGTGCTTTCCTCTCGTTTAGTCTCTGGTGTGAAAGACTATGGATTAGTTGGCCCGAGACTCCTCTGGGTTCGTATTAAACTGGGTATTACGCGAGTCTTTCTGGTTGCAGGCTATGCGCCAGTAAGCTCAGCCAGTCCCCAAGAACTAGAGGAGTTCTGGGAGTCTGTTAGAGAAATTCTGGACCTGACTGAAGGAAATGAGAGGATAATTATGTGTGGAGATTTGAATGGTTGGGTTGGCACCAAGCGATCTGACTATGAAGCAGTCCTTGGCCCATATGGAGACAAGAGAGTGAATGATGCTGGTAAGCAAATCTTGGAAGTATGTTTGGAACGGAACCTCCTTGTGGCAAACACTATTTTCCGTCATAAGGATATTCACACGTATACTTGGAGACGGAATGACCAAAAAAGTGTGATTGATTTGATTTTAGTCGATAGCCGCCTCCGCAATAGTATATTGGATACAAGAGCCTACAGAGGCCCTACTCTTGAAACAGACCACTACCTGGTAGTATGCCGGTTTGCTGGGCTTTTCAAGAAGTGGAGGCACTGGCGAGTGCGTACTCCATGCGGAGGCACTGAAAGGATAAGGAATGAAAAACTGGAAGATGAAAGTGTAAGGAGTGTGTATGTAGGCTTAGTCAATGAAAGACTTGCGAATGCGAGTCTTTCTGGCTTAGATGTTGATGATTGCTGGAACATTTTGAAAGAGAGCATGGTGGACAGTGCAAAAGAGGCATGTGGATGCGCAAGGAGACGTAGAACAATGAAAGGTGACGCATGGTGGGATGAGGAGGTCAAAGCCTCCGTAGCGAGAAAGAAGAAGGCCTGGCTTGATTATGTCTCATCTTTGCAAATGGATGAAAGTATGCTTGAGATGAAGAAAGAAATATACCGTTATTGCAAGAGTGAAACCAAAGCTTTAGTGAAAGAGAAGCGTGAAAGAGTAGCTATGAATGAAGAAAGGAGACTGACGAATAGTTTCGAGGCTAATTCCAAGCTCTTTTGGAGGGAGGTTAAGAGGTCTCGGGGATATTCGTCGGCATCCGGAATGAGTAAGATTAAATCTAAAGCTGGTGACATTCTTGCAAACCCGAACGAGGTGTTAGAACGGTGGAGTGAATATTTTGGAGAAATGTATGAGTATGTCTCTGATGTTGGCACTGAGAGTGAGGCTATGTCTGATTCTGTGGTGCCAGCGTCTGATGAAGACATCACTATGAATGAGATTGAATGGTCGATACGAAGTCTGAAAAGTGGAAAGGCCGCGGGAATAGACAAGGTATCTGCGGAGATGATCAAGCTAGGTGGCGCTAGCGTCCAGGACGCTTTCTGGTTCTTGTGCAATCTATGCTGGAGAAACGGAAAGGTCCCAATGGACTGGAGACGGGCAGTTATCGTGCCTCTGTACAAGGGTGCTGGGTCACGTATGGACTGTGCCAGCCATAGAGCCATCAGTTTGATCAGCTTAGCAGCAAAGGTGTATGGCAAGATTATTGAGAGGAGAATGAGGGTGAAATCTGATAGAATGTTGTGGGAGGCACAGGGAGGTTTCCGGAATGGTAGAGGATGCACGGATCAAGTTTTCTCTCTTCGCAACATCGTGGAGAAGCATCTGGCCAAAAGTCAGAGGGTTTTTTGCGGTTTTGTGGATATGGAGAAGGCCTTTGACAGGGTTGTACGAAAGGACCTTTGGGACATATTGCCGAGATATGGGATTGATGGAGCATTGCTTCGTGCTGCGCAGTCCACCTATGTGGGATGTACGGCATGCGTGCAAGTGGAGGGCAGCCTGTCACCCTGGTTTGACGTCAATATTGGTGTCAGACAGGGATGCGTGCTGTCTGCTCTGCTGTTTATCCTATATCTCGACCATTGTCTCCAGAGGATTAGATCTATGAATGTTGGAGTGCGTATGGGTGACCTGGTTGTGAACTGCCTGCTTTACGCGGACGATGCCGTACTTCTAGCAGAGTCGGCATCGGATCTGCAGCAACTAGTCACAACATTGAAAGATGATTGCAAGGAGAGAGGCTTACATTTGAATGCGAAGAAAACAAAGATTATGGTGTTTGAAAGAGATGAAACCAGAACGGATACAAGGATAACGGTTGACGATGTAGTGCTGGAACAGGTGAATGAAATTGTATATCTAGGATCTGCATTTAGTAGAGATGGAAGGTACTCCGCTGATATAGAAAGAAGAGTGAATGCAGGGAATAGGGTGAATGGAGCGTTAGGAAAACTTTTAGGCAGCAAAATCTTAAGCCAGAAGGCCCAGCTCGCCATACACAATGCGGTGCTGATTCCTACGCTAACATATGGAAGCGAGAGTTGGGTATGGCAGAAAGAGCATGAAAGTAGAATAAACGCGGTCGAGATGCGTGCGCTGCGGAAAATCTGCGGTGTATCGCTCACAGACTGCGTTCGGAATGATGATGTAAGAAAGAGAGTTGGTCTGAAGGACAGCGTCGGAGTCAAGGTAAGAAGAGGCATGCTCCGGTGGTTCGGACATGTGGAAAGAATGGATGACGAAAGATTGACTAAACAGATATACAATGCGAATGTGGAAGGATGTAGGAGCCGCGGAAGGCCCAGGCTCACCTACCACGACCAGATTGGTCGTGTATTAAAAGAAGGTGATGTTAGGAGTCATAAAAATCGTAGAGCTTGTATGAAAAGGATTATGAATGTTGAAGAGGCGAGTGAGGTGTGTAAGGATCGTGCCATATGGCGTTCGGTTCTCTCTGCCTACCCCGCTAGGGAAGTGGCGTGAAGTTTAGTTAGTTAGTTAGTTAGAACTAGGGAATTGGTGTATTAGTCTGAAGAATTTAAAATTTAAAATGTTAATATTTAAATTTCCTGTAAGGGGCATTTATTTAGACAGGATGAACAGGAGCTTTGGGATATTTAGCGGGTATGGCTCGGCTACTTCGGTTTATATTTGTTTTGTTCTGACGATTTATAAGTGCTTTTATGAAGCCTATATAAATAAAGATAATTTCATTTCATTTCACTACTATGATCTTTGCTGAAGAGAAGCTCCGACTGAGAGGTGCCTAGAAGCCATCGCCCTCCTCCAGACGTCGTGTCAATGCATAACGCATTCCCCACATCAATAAAAGGCTCGACAGTAGCCAACGACGTTAGGAGTTATTTGGTCATTAGTGTACGTTGTTGCACCGGGTGAAGAAGAACTGGTTGCTAATATTCTAAGATCGACGGTGTTGACTCAGATTCTCAGCAAACGTGAGAACCGAGGACGCTAAATTTCGCATCCCAATGCATGTCTTATTTATCAGACATTATAAGAATTATCACTCAGCCACTAAACATTGAATTTTGATGAATTCAATGTCTGTTAAATTAGTATCTACGAATTAATTTTTCAATATTACACAAAATTATTATTTCATCAAATACTATAAGTATTATCAAGTGCCTGTTCAATTGAGCACAATTTCTGGAAGAGAAATTCATCATTCAAATGATAACTACTTACTTAGGAACGAAATATCAAGTGTGTGATTTTGTCTGATATTTTATTTATTGTATAAATTGGTGTTATTGAGCAGGTTCAGATTGCATCGCGTCGTGATCTTCAATTGGTTCCAGTGCTCTGGCGTAAAGGTCACACGCTCACAATATTCTTAATGCATCAAATTCAATATTATTTCAACTATCAACAAATAACAAACAATTTTAATCCGTGTCGTCAAACCCCGCTTGGGGGCCGCTGGGCCGGCCCACCACGACGTAATACAGTCGGTAAACAAAAACACTTACTTACTAATATTATAAAGAAGAGTTTGTTTGTTTGCTTGAACGCGCTAATCTCAGGAACTACTGGTCTGATTTGAAAAATTATTTCAGTGTTAGATAACCCATTTATCGAGGAAGGCTATAGGCTATATAACATTAACCATAAAACCACCGGCACAGCCAGTTAAAAATATATCAACTAGCGAAGCACCCAGCATTAAAACAGCGATTTTTCACAAGACTACGAGAAGATTATTTTAGCTTTACTAGGACAAATATATCCAAAACGACCGACACGGGGCGTCCCCTCAACTTCACATTAGACTTTTCACCTTCGCGGAAAATTACCAATTTAATATTCGAATTACATCATCAAATTAAATTGTTTTTAAATGGAAACGTTTTACTATCAACTCTTAACTCCTATTTACCTACGCCAAATTATACCAAAATTGACTAGATTTACATTTTAAATGGGATGTTCGTCGCTACACGCGTCCGACCTATAATACCGCTGGTACAAAAGAGCTTACTTTTAGGTCAGAAAGTAAAGGCTGGCGTATTGTTGTCAAGCCTGATATATATATTTTAGAACCTACCCTTATCACGTCATAAATGGCAATACCTACAAATACAAGTAGGCTGTAAACTACAAATTTGTTTTAGTAACTATAAAATAAAGACAACACATAAAGTAATTGACATTGAAATGCCAATTACTATAGTATAGTATGTGTTCGAGCCGAGGAAAAATCCCAAACAATTCATAATTCGCAAAAAGCCACCCCCAAAGTTTGAAGCGGCATCGAATTGCGCGCCCCCCGGGACAACCCTTCGGTTGCGACGCGGACATCTTTTTATTGCTCATCTTTATATTATGTTTATGTTGTCGTTACAATCCGTTCGTTCGTTTAAGGACGTGTGAACTGTACTCTTAGCTACGTGTACAGTCGACAAATTATTTATGGTTCCTTAACAATATTTAGTATTTAAAATACCAGTGACCTAGTGGTCTGGAGACGAGAAATCGAACCTTATATTACTACGGTCAACGTGGGTCTAAGTAGCTACAACATACTCATTTTTTATCAAACCGCCTTAGTGACAACAAGATTCTTTTTCCATGGTAGCCTATGCCCACCATGAAAACTCAGTCCAAATACTGATCACAGCTTCTTGAAGTATGATAGGACGAGTAGTTTTCTACATCCCAACATATTTCAACTTTTAAATTCCTTATAAATGGAGATATACTTTTATCAAACATACTTGCTTGCCTCTTTGTGACCGAGTAAGACGGAAAGCAGCATCAACAAAACACACTCAACTCAAAAATTAGCATTAACTTTGTTTGGAGTTGAAAAAGTTCCCCGCCACTGACCTGGGTGCGACGAGGGGCCGGGGTCGTCCGCCATCCTCCTGTCACCTGGAACAAGTTCACAGCTGCTCAGTGAGAGTTTGACACTTGCCATTTAACATGGGACATTTTATGATTCATACGTTCTGACTGGCTCGATGGCGCATTCGGTAGTAATCCTGCCCCATGCGCCAAGAGTTGTGGGTTCGATCCCCACCCAGGACAAATATTTGTGTGATGAATACTTGTGTTTGTTCTGTGTCTGGGTGTTAATATTCAGTATTTAAGTATATATTTGTAATAATACCACTGTTGTTTCTGATATCTGTAACACAAGTGCTTAAACTGTAAGTAGCTTAAGCACCGAGTCAGAGCAATGTATGTGATCTGGTCTGTTTTTTTTTTTTTTTTTTTTATTTATACTGTACGTTAATTTGACAAGAAGATATGTTTTGATCGAAGGTTCCAGATAATCAATGTATATAGTAAAACTAGCTGACCCGGCGCACTTCATAACGCCCCGTTCTCGGATTTTCAATACCCATTTTTTTTTACTGTGCAATTTTTTTCTTTCTTGAACCTTCACTTGACAATAACTAACTAAACTAAAAAAGAATTAGCAAAATGGTAACCGTTCTCAAGTTATAGCTTTGGGGTGGACCACCCTTACACTTAGGGATATGAAAAATAGATTACGACCGATTCTCAGACCTACTAAATATACATATAAAATTTTATAAAAATCGGTCAAGCCGTTTCGGAGAACTTTGATAACAAACACCGCGACACGAGAATTTTATAAATTAGATGTTGTACAATTCAAAATAGCATAATGTTTGAATGTGGATTTCTCACGACGTGTATTCCTTTGCTACATTACCGAAGACGAAGTAAATAAACGTATCATCTTGAATTTTAAAATCCAAAGATTACGTACATTTCAATTAGCAAACACGCCCCTAACTTGTACATTTGCGTATAATTCCGAACTCATTGAGATACCGTCACATTAACTGGTTGTAACAACATTGAACAGACTGTCTTGAATAACATCCGCTGTTTTTGCGAAATCTAATGCATAAGTACTTGCGTAACGTTTGCAAAGAATTACTTTCTAAAACATTTTTAAAAATATCAGAATTTTAATCTTTTATTTGTCTGGGATCACTTTTTCTTGTTGAAAATATCTTAATATTAATATTCATAGCATAGGAGTCCAATGTTCAGCAGTGGACATCTTTAGGTTGAAGATGGTGATGATACCATAGGTATATAAAACTGACCTGACAGTAATTATATAAGATATCCTTATACATTTCGTAAGTATGAAGATATTTATTTTGGCTGAGCATGATAATGCTCAGCCAAAATAAATCATTTGCGTAGTCGCTAAAGGCCGACTGCTTTATTATCATAAAGCAAGTTTTACTTCGCTACAAACGATGATGGGGTAGCATTATAACAACATGTGTACACAAAAAATATTTTCGTTTACTTTCTAATGAATTGTTAATAAAGAACTAAATACTTGTCCCATGTTGGTCTGGGACTTGGCCTATGTTGAATGTGCCAACTGTGGTTCTTGCCTAGCATGTCGTAAAAGGCGACTAATGGTTTACGGGCTTTTGGGTATGTGATTGTGTAGGAGACGAGCTAGCCACTTGTCACTCCTTTTTCACACCTTTCCATCCAACCCAGCCCACTGTCCCATGTTGGTCTGGAACTTAAAAAGAATATGCCAACTGTGGTTCTTGCCTAGCATGTCGTAAAAGGCCACTAATGGTATATCGGGTTTCGGGTGTGTGATTGTGTAGGCGACTGGTTAGCCGCTTGTAACTGCTTTTTTACAATTTTCCATCTAACCCAGCACGGCTTTTTTTTTGGCTGAATCTGGTTGAAGGGGCATGCTGCCTCTTTGACTCTGCCCACCCCTTCGGGATTATGGGCGTGATGTTATATATGTATGTATGTACTAAATACAAGCACGGAGCGTATCCATGTAATGTGTTGCTCTATCGGCAACAAATACAATAATGTTTGGAATAACGATATATTAAATACTAGCTGTGCCAGCGGTGTCACCCACGTTTATGGTTAATATTATAAAGACTATTTCCGTCATACATGATTTCTATGTAACTTTAACCATTAAGGCTGCACACGCGACGGAAGCTTAAAAAATGGAGTAACTTCTCCCGTTTTCCCAACATTTCCCTTCACTACTCTGCTCTTATTGATTGTAGCGTAATGAAAAGTATACTATAACCTGCCCAGGAGTATGAAGAATAATTGTACCAAGTTTCGTTAAAATCCGTCGAGTAGTTTTTGTTTCTATAAGGAACATACAGACAGGCAGACAGACAGACAGACAAAAATTTTAATGATTGCATTTTTGGCATCAGTATCGATCACTAATCACCCCCTGATAGTTATTTTGAAAATATATTTCATGTACAGAATTGACCTCTTTACAGATTTATTATAAGTATAGATAGATATGGAATGCCCAAATGATACCAGGGTAACAGAACAAAATGAAGGCTGCGTTTCCACTACTCCGTAGTATCTACACCATAAATCAAATAAAACCATACGCCAAAAGGTATTTCCAATATTCCATTAGTACAGCTTTGTTGGTATGAGGCTCGCTTAGCGGGGCGAGGTTTCTCGACTTGGCAGTCACGCGAGGAGCTTTCTAGAGATGTACTCATGTGATGGATGAGGGCTATAGGTGCCGGGAAGCTATGGCGTAGCTAACATAGGTGACACCGCATTAAATGTAGTGTCACCCCGAGCAGGGTCCCTGCACTCGAGTGAACTGTTTTTACCAACTTGAATTGATATTATTCTCAAATGGATGACACCCAGAATGGTCATGGCCCCCCTTCGCCGATCTAGCTAATGCCCGATGAGAAGTGCTTATCCTACGCTAATAAAAGTACACGATTAAGCCAGAAGATTGTTATAAAATTGGCAATTTTATTTAGTTAAGTACTTATAGACAATTGCGCATTTAAGGTGCGGCCTTTAGCGACTACGCAAATTCAATTCTACAGCGATAAAACAACGGGATAGTCACTACGACACTGCGTCGGCTCTACGCAAATAGTTGTTTATTTAGTTAGTAGTATTAGTATAGTATTCCGTAGTTTTCCGGAGGGGTCGGGGGTGGCCGCCGCACGCACGCGCCTACAAAATGTTTACGGAGCAAATATGCGGCGCGGGTGAAGTATTTTGACTCGGATTTTACTCTGGCTAAGCGACGAACACATAGTAAGTATACACGTGGCAGAAGTCGGCCTAGTATCATGACGTAACACTATTACTTCAGTAAACTAATTTTTTGCTCATGAATAAAGTAAATGCTCAATAAATATGTAGGGATAGTGAAAGCAGGGATTAACTTAGCTTATTTATTGCGTTATTAATAATATTATAACGAAGTTTCGACATAAAATCCGGGTCGGGTTCGATCCAAAAAAATCGTAACTTCGTCGCAGCCGAAACTTAGGATCATGATACCTATCTTCGATACTATCTACGTTCCATAATAAGTCTAGAACGTCAGTATTGTTGGGTTTTAATACTGAATTCATAACTGGATATTCCACATAGTTATATTATTGTTGTGCCGTGCAGCAAAAAGACGCAACCGCACGATGAGTCGTTTCGTTCGATACTGCCGCTGTTATGCGAAATGCCGCCCGCAGGCTACCTATGCGAAACGCGAATTTAGCACAAAGTTATGATTTAGCACAGAATGATGGCTGCTATTGTCAGTTACAAATAAAGGCTCAAAGCAAAAGATATTAACATTGTTTCGTTTTACCATAGTTTCAGATATATTTTTAAAGTATTTAAGCCAATTTACTTTTTAAAAAAGGCTTTTTTGATTAATGCTAATCATTGAGTAGTTTTATAATGTAAACTTGAAAGATGTATTTTTAATTATAAATTAATAATACACAATGCACAATCTGTGCTCAGTGGAATAATTTGAGTAGAATAGTAGTAAAAGTAGTAGGTAGTATACCTACTTACTTGATTACCTGATAGTTACAGTAATATTGAGTAAGCAATATTCCACATACATCTTATTGGATGTGGGAACCAAAAGATCATATCCTTCCTTAGTACTGAGTACTTTTTCTTTCTTAATCAATTATAAATATTTAAAAAAGAAACTATAAAGTAAATTTGCTTTTTTAATGGTACTTATAAATAATAGATAAAATAATAACTTCAGCACGAAAGAATATGAAGTTTCAAACAGCACCAAATGCATATTTCGTTTAAAATGACATATGTTTAAATCGCAACAATTTTACAAAATAACATTATCTATTATATATATACTTAATACACACATAACAATATAAATGAAGAAAATATCTCCCTTAAACCACCAACATGAAACTGATTACTAACTTTTAAAACAGAATCATACTAAAAAGTTTATTGTTAATTTGCTAATAACATTGATAGGTTGTTAGTGTAACAAACAAATTAACTTGTAGACTACAAACCAAACAGGACATGTTACTCAACACCAATCTACGTTGGTGGTTATACCATAAATTACAATATATTGCGATATTTAGCACATTCTACGGATGTATGCACTTTGAATCACACTGCATTTGTACAGCTTTAACATAACCTTCTAAATATGCTAAAAATTACATTTTCATGTTAATAAAACTATAAAATACTAGGTTGGCTATTACTGCCCTTTTCTAACCATCATTTCAAACATTTTAATCAAAAAAATCACAGTTATTACACTTGCATAGTGTCCTTATTCTAATAAAATATGGGGTTGTGGAATAATTTACCCAAAGCAAAAATTATAGAATGTAGATGTAGATTTAAGAAATTATGAAGAAACAACATTCCTAAATTGTAGTTTCCAATAAATATATTTACAGATCCTCTATATATAAATCTAATATCCTATCCTTTAGATCCAATATCCATCTGAAATTATTTTATATTATTATCACCTACAATAGAAGGATCAGGGAAGGTAAAGGGATGAAATATCATAAAATAACACTACCCCCATATGATCATTTAAGAACCTATCATAAAAACAAACGTTATATTTGTTTCGAAAAAGATTATGAGAGGGGTAAAAGTTAATTTAACATAGAATGACTATACTAATCATACGTAAAATGATTAAATAAACTCAATAGGTACACACCAGCTGGACTTCCACAAACTTTTCTCAACACTTTCGAAAAAATAACAAGAATTTAAAGTTTTTCACTAAAACTTAACGGCATAATTAATTAAACTTTATATAAAAGTAACAATAAAATACAACATTATATTATAAATCACACATTTTTGTTCAAAACAAGTGGAAATGTATGTTTTGACCAGAATTTGACGTAATTTTTGTATCAAAAATTGTTTGTTTGCATTGAAATCACACGTAGCAAATTTGCTTTATTCTAATTGGCTAATAAGATTCTAATTGGTATCATGTTTTCAAAACACCAATGAAATTACATTTAAACTTTGCGTTATGAAAACAAGCTGATTTTCATGTAAACCGGTATTTACCGAAATTTTAAGTTTATTATGCATATATAGCATTATATCTTAAATTCAATCTCCCTTTTCCAAGGCTAACAGCATGATTGATTAAAAAAAAAAATTTCAATTGAATTTACTTCACGTTGACTGTTAGCGATGCCGAACTATCGATAGTTTCGCTATCGATAGTAGACCTCAAAAATCAATTCGGATATCAATTGCCAAAATTGGGGTAATATTGCGATATATCACCAAACAATCGATAGTTCCTTATTTTTCGATAGTATTACTTAGAGTTTTAGGTTAAACTAAATTATACAGCATTACCGCTAGAGAAGTAATGAAGTCTTAGTAATTAACGTCTGCGACTACCGTAAAAAAAACCTACACGTACTAGTGACCATTATACCAATAATTTCTAAACAATATTATCAAAAATAAAACGACTATCGATAGTTCAAAACTATCGATAGTTTTTTATTTACGAGGAACAATACTATCGATTGTATCGATAGGCTATCGATACTATTGATATGACGTCAACTATCGATAGACTATCGATCGGCATCACTATCGACTTGACTGTCTGTCAGTTAATTTTTTCTAAAGATTGAGAGAGGTTGAGTCATGATTCTAAAATTGTGATTGTTTCCTCTTTTACAACGCGCAACACATAAATAAAATTTATCGAAAAATTAAAAGGGAAGCTTCTACAAAAACGAAAGCAAGACCAAAAGGCTACCCTCTTACCAGATATTCTGTGCATACTTCTCGAATAGTAAATTTAAATATTCTTTTTGTTGTGACTAAGTGTAACATGTTTTCTTCAATATTTGGCAAACGAAGATCATCACCAGTCGAAGACCCTACTCCACCAATCCCTGGGCCAAATTCTGATGATGGATTTGTTGTCGTCGACCCTTTATCGCCTGGAGGTAACTTATATCCCAGTGTTCCTGGTAGCTCGGCGCCGTCACCCCACACGCGCAGAGCGCCTCCTCCGCCACCCCAACCGAAAGCTACGATAGACCAGACATTCCACTATTTGCAAGGCGTACCATTCTCCTTTAGCCGCGAGTTACGTATGGCAACCAACAAAGACGCTGTTGTGTCTGAAATTAGCGACCTTCTGGCCTATCTCACGAACAGACTGAATGTTAACAGCACCGAATATGACTTCTCTGTTGAGAAAAGTGTCTTAAAGGAATGTTGAGATTGTGAAAGCCAATAAATATTATTGATTATAATACTATGGCTATAACTGTTCTTGTTTCAAAATTTATAAATTTGTTACACAATGCAACATTGTTACAATGTGATAATTATTTCAAACTTGTTTGTGAATATATGTACAAGGGAAATAACAATCGATAAGAAAATGGAAATGTAATGTCTTATTTTAAAAATATAGACTATGTATAAATAGTTGTAACTTGACTACTGTTATTTTTAAAAAAATGTGAGTTAGCTACATGAAGTATTAGGTATGTTAGGATTGGGAATTTTAATGATATTGTGTGGGGATTTTTTTTGTACAAGGTTTCACATTCACAATCAAAGTAAGAATAGAAAAAGATTAATAACTGAAACAATATATCACATAAATGAAATATTATATTTGTTACTTAAATACTCAATACTATATTACATAATAGACATTAATTACTGATATGTTTGTTTGAATATAAGTTTTAATGCACATTTTTCTGTTTACTGTCAAAGGATGACTAAATGTTTAATGAGGATTAAGGATAATTCCCGATTATGAATATTTTGCTTGTTTATATTCTCCTACCGCCTTATGAATGTAAGTTAGTAGTCAATAAGAAAATAAAAACAATGTAAATAAAATTGTGAATCATAAATATTTTTTTTATTAAATTATAGTTTGGTATGAATCCCGGTTTTTTAATACCTACATGATTACATTACAATTGTTAATGATCAAATTTGCAAGCAATTGTTCAATACAGTTATGGAATGTAAGAATAATATTTTCAGATCCAGTTTTATAAAAAAAGTAGTAGTTCATAAACAATTTTTAATGCCTAGTTACAATCTTGTAGGTGTTTGAAAGTACCCAAAATAAAAGATAATTCCTACCACCATAAAATCTTTACATGTTTAGGTATTTGATAAGAAAGTTGAATCTTTTTAAAATTATATCTATAAAATCTACAACAGCAGTTAAACCACTTGATGTCAGACAACTAAACATTACTTCCCGCTCACAATCACCCACAGTCAGCACCCAGGTACAACATAAGAAAGAATTAACTACATTAGCTTTTAAATCATTGCTGCTAAACCACATATGAAGGCTACGATTATGAGAAACGGTATCCATGTCTTCAAGAAGGCTCCAAAACTGAAAAAAAAAGTAATATCAATAGTGATAACTATGCAATAGGTTCAAAAACATAGGATACTTTTTATACAAAAAACTGAAACGGGTATAATCTATCTTCCTACGGATATATTTAACCTCCTCAAAGATTATGTGATGTCACACATATAAGTGTAAGCATCGAATAATAATCAGGCCCCAATACCATAAAATTCTTCACAATTTTTTTTCCTGCTGAATAAACATAAGGGTAGAAGCTGTTACCTCACTGACCTCACATACTTGGAGTATGGTATCATGTAGAAGGCCAGCTTGACCATGTTCCAGTTCTTACAGCCGCTGTAGTTCATTATGTTCAGTGCAGTCGCCACATGAGAGTGGCAGTTGTCATAAAATATTATATGCTGAAAATTTTAATCAAAATAATATTTTAAAGAATAATATTAATTATATTCTGGGTCAGAGGGTTATTTTCTGTTGTTGCATAACTAGACTTCACATCAAACATAAGTGGAGTGGACTTAATCCACACACTTGGACAAATAGTTGATGATATGATCATTGGTATGGATTACTTTAATACACTACCATCTTTAAAACATAACCAATGCAAATTATGGATGATATTGTCTAATATTCGTTCTATTTATAATTTTATTCCTACAATTCTAAACTTTTATTACCATTTGAGTGGACTATTCACTTGAAGAGCCAATATAAACATTATTAAAAAATATATTATTCCAGGGAACTTACCATTCTCTTCTTATAAATCTCTGACGCTTCAGCCACCGCAGCGTCCCAACCTGCTTGGCCATTGGAAGCTTTCTGTGGTGAAAGTTGCCAGTACTTTGTAGGGTTCCCGAACGCCATCAGGTCCTCTGACACGAAGTAGGGACCAGCGAAGTCTCTGATGATCCCCGTCGATGTGCAGATGCCCATATGGCCAAGAAAAGGGAAAATCCATCTATGAACCAAACATGTTAAGTTTTTACCGGTAAGTGTTTATCCATTTCTCCCATTAGCACTGTGCTTTATTTAATAAATCTTAAAACTCTTGTCACGAATTAAATACTAACTTACGTTAAAACAGGAATGGGTGTCCAAACTATGCAATAAGGGTATCTGCTACGTTCATGGTCAATGGGATCCATTAGGACAGCTTGCTCCGCGTCACTGATGTCTATTGGACTGCCTGGACTTTGATCACCGTTCATATTTTCGGGCACGACAAAGTGAATCAATTAATTTTACATTTCTACTAAAACATAGAAATCGAAAGTAATCAACAAATTGTTGACATTAATTGTCAACTTGACTTTGGAAATTATGAGAGGAGAGGAAACTTTACTTGGCCCCAAGGATTTTGGCCCATAGAAAAACTTATATCGGTTACCGATAAAAACCGGTATCCAACGTGCAACGGTATGTTTCTTTTGCATAAAAAAACTGGACGTACTTACTCGTTGTCCGTCAAAAATTTCACTGTCAAATGTCAAATTTGCGTCCAGCGATGTTGTGATGCGCTGTTTGGCGCTATTTTATTTACGATAAAAGACTTTTATTCGTTTCACAGTGGATGAATAAGTAAATAAAATATGAAAATGCCAGCGTTTCTGAAGTACATCGACATGGAGAACTTCAAGTCCTACCGGGGGCACCACCGGATAGGACCTCTGAAGTCTTTCACCGCCGTCGTGGGACCAAATGGTTCTGGTAAGAAGTTTGAAGACTCTTATAAACATTTTATGGTATCTGGCTGGACTTATTATATATTTAAATCGTAGTTGATACGAATACAAACAAAATCTCCTGAACCCATACTGTCGTCTTTCTACCTCAACAATCCCAACACTTGTTGAGAAAACAATAGGTGTCCCCAATAATTTTCTCTTAAATTACAAGATTTAAGTATGTTCTAGCATTCTACATCAAAATCTGTAGTGTATAATGTAAGTTCCTATGCAAATTGGCCTTTGCTGTGTAATTTTAAATATATTATTTACTTTGTATAATCTTTTTCATGTGATAGTGTTGGTATGGTCATTTTACCTTGGTACTAAGGTAATTGGGCTACTACTAAGGTAATTTTTTATTCTTACACATACATGACGATGTTTTTTAAAAGTTTTGTATTATGATACAGTAAAAGCTTGTATAAATATTACACTTTGAATAAATTTTAGCTGCAAAATCACCTATAATGTGTCTTAGATTGTTTTGTTTGTAAAGACATACAAAAAAACTATAAAATTGATGATAGCAAACAATTTATGCCACTATACTCTTAAGACTTTCTTGTGTGCTAGTGCGAATGTATTAATTTCATATTTTAATTTAACTATAAAGCTTTGAATGTATATAGGCAAGTCAAACTTCATGGACGCTGTGAGTTTTGTGATGGGCGAGAAAACATCACTGCTTCGTGTGAAGCGCCTCAGTGATCTCATTCATGGTGCCTCCATCAACAAGCCGGTATCACGCTGGTAAGCTATTGATTTTCTTTTACTTATTTTGATAAGGTTTTTATACTTTATCTTCATTATAATTTATAAATATATAAGTAAATGGAAATTAAAAGTAAGAAATTGAAGTACCTATTTAATGTTGACAAGCTCGATGGCGCATTTGGTAGTGACCCTGCCCCATGCGCCAAGAGTTGTGGGTTCGAACCCCACCCAGGACAAATATTTGTATGATGAATACTTGTTTTTGTTCCGTGTCTGGGTGTTAATATCTAATATTTAAGTATATATTTGTAATACAACTGTTGTTTCTGATATCCGTAACACAAGTGCTTTTAAGCTACTTACCTCGGAGTCAGATCAATGTATGTGATGTAGTCTGATATTTATATTTATTTATTTATATTTAATGTTTTGTCTTTGCCTTAAAGTTTCCATTCCAGTTGAGTTACTTTTTGAGTATCAGCCACTTTATGAACATTGTGCCTGTTTTTCAACGTGTCAATAAACTACTGTGTTTAAAGTTGTAAATAAAAATAAAAAAATTATTACAGTGCATCAGTAACTGCTACATTTGTGCTAGAAGACATGACAGAGAAGCAGTTCCAGAGATCAGTAGTGGGGCAGTCATCAGAGCACAAGATTGACGGGCAGGTTAGTGCACACAGTACCAGATCATGTGTGTGCTATAGAAGCATACCTATCTAATCTACTAGCTGTTTTCTGCAAATTCGCCCGCGTAGACTAATATTTCTGTATCCTACAGAAACTGTGCATCTTTCCGGGATAAAAAGTAGTACACATGTTATTCCAGACAATAATCTATCTCTGTGCCAAATTTCATCCATATCCATTCAGCAGTTTTTGCGTGAAGAAGTAACAAACATACACACACAAACTTTCGCCTTTATAATATTAGTGTAATAACTTGTTCAGAGAAAACTTGCATGTGCTTTACTTTTAATCTTGTAGTTTTCCTTAGTATTTCACCATAATAACCGTACAGCATGTCTGAAAAGAGCTATGAACGTTGAAGAAGTGAGTGAGGTGTGTAATGACTATGTCATATACCGCTCAGTTGTGTGCCTACCCCACTTGTCCCTAAGTCTCTCTTATCCCTAAGTCCGTGGGCATAGGGATTGGCGTGATGTTAGTAGTAGTATGTTTTCTTAAATTATATTAATGTGTTTCACAGTCGGTGTCAGTCAGCAACTACCTCTCAGAGCTGGAGAAATTGGGCATAAATGTGAAGGCAAAGAATTTCCTGGTGTTCCAAGGTGCAGTGGAGAGCATCGCCATGAAGAACCCCAAGGAGAGGACAGCTCTTTTTGAAGAGATTAGTGGGTAAGTGAGCTACAAGATCTCTACCACGTAAAATTTCGTGTGGGGTCTATTGTCCATGTATGTATTATTATACAAAGGGAATTAAATTTAACAACATAACTATTTTAAACATACATTTCCAGAAAGATAGTGTGATCTGATCTATCTATTCAAGGTAAATTTCCCCTTCTATATTATTTTATTACTTTAACATAAATAAACTATCATCTTGAACTGATTTATAAAACTAACCCAACCTTAATAATGTTAACAATAATTGACTATATGAGTAAATTTTGCCATTCTATAGTATTTAAATTTGAGCACAGACTACAAATACTTGGTTGAGACTTTGTCTTTGTTACATGAAAAGTTTATTTAATTGTAAAATATTAGAGAGCCTTCCGCCCCTTAGTTAGTCCGCCACTAGGTAAGTGGCGGACTAACTAGGGGGCGGAAGGGGCGATCCGCCCCGGGCCTCTGGTTCAGGGGGTGTCATATCGCAGCTTTCCTACTATAGGGGCACATCTCAAAATTTAGTGATTTCGCCGTTTTATAATATATGGGCACATAACAAAAACGCCTACAAGATGCTTTTGACAAAAAGAGTCAGAGCATACTGTGGAGCCGCGAAAACTATTTGTGTCTCTTTCACATTTCCGAGTGAAGCGTTTCGTTTTCCGCGATACAAGGAGTAATTTTGTGTCGTGCCTGTAGTTGAGGAAGGAGGACTGCTCGTACAGTTATTCAATTGTGTTTGTGCCGGTCTATTACGGAAATTATGGGTAAGCATTGATTTTTGTGTTCCAATTAGAGGGAAACTTTAATAGTTAGTTCCTTATATTAGGAAAAAACAGCAAAAAAAGAGGTAAAATTCAAAAAGTGCTTGTATACTGCAAAAATATTAGAAAACTATTTTGTTTATTTCAAATTGAATTTATATAATATTACAATAACGAAATAAATATCAAGTTCACAATTCTGGTTGAATCTTTATATTACATAAACGCTGTTCATTACTACGTTTTATTGGGATATAGCTCCATAAAAAATGTGAAATTAAATGAAATTAAAGTTATTAAATTTGCTTGCTACTTAACTTGGTACCTGTTCTTATTTTACAGGAATATGGAGTCACGAGCACAATAAATTATTAACCTTTTGGCGCGTTCTGAAAGTCATAATGCTCAGGTAAACAACCGTCCCTCTAGGAAATTTCAAAAAATATTGTAGGTACTTTATTGTATAATTATAATTATTATTCTGTGTTCAACTAAAACTTTGTACAAAATCAAACTTAACTAGGTACCTTTTGAAGTCAACTATGTTACTTATTAAGTTTTAAAGTTCTCCTTCAATATTAATAGCTCAGTCCCAATCTGAACCTGCATCATCTTCACTTCGCGGACCACTAGCATCTTATCACATTTCGCCAATGAACAGTGACGAGAGTGATATGGTACATACCGCAATTTTTATGACGTTTTCAATTAACATTTTAATTTAGGATTTTTCCAACCAAAAAAAGATCAATGTGATCTATGTTTCCAAAATTCATTTGAAAGACAAAAACTTGATCTCCAAGAGAAGTACAAAGCTCATTTAGAAGAAAAAACAATAAGAAGAGAAGAAAAAAAGAGAAGACAGAAAAAACATTGATGAGCACAACATTCTTGCGTGTTACGATGTTCAGGCTCAGTAATGCATGGATGTTTATAAACGTATTTAAGTATGTCTATCTGTAATGCAAAGTCCTAATGGTAAAACCTCTTCATTTTATAACTAGTCGAAACTAAACAGTGTAAATTTCACCATAACAGAACTACAAAAGTTAAGAAGCACTGATAAAGATACTACAGACGATTACAAAAGATATAAAGACGTTCACTGCTATTGGAGATCGTGATATAAATGTTACGTTTAGTAAAAAATACTCTAATTGTTTCATTTTTGTTGCATTTATAAAACTTACCTACATGAAGATTGGAACCAGAACGGATACAAGGATAACGGTTGACGATGTAGTGCTGGAACAGGTGAATGAAATTATATATCTAGGATCTGCATTTAGTAGAGATGGAAGGTACTCCGCTAATATAGAAAGAAGAGTGAATGCAGGGAATAGGGTGAATGGAGCGTTAGGAAAACTTCTAGGCAGCAAAGTCTTAAGCCAGAAGGCCCAGCTCGCTATACACAAAGCGGTGCTGATTCCTATGCTAACATATTATGGAAGCGAGAGTTGGGTATGGCAGAAAGAGCATGAAAGTAGAATAAACGCGGTCGAGATGCGTGCGCTGCGGAAAATCTGCGGTGTATCGCTCACAGACTGCGTTCGGAATGATGATGAAAGAAAGAGAGTCGGTCTGAAGGACAGCGTCGGAGTCAAGGTAAGAAGAGGCATGCTCCGGTGGTTCGAACATGTGGAAAGAATGGATGACGAAAGATTGACTAAACAGATATACAATCCGAAAGTGGAAGGATGTAAGAGCCGCGGAAGGCCCGGGCTCACCTACCACGACTAGATTGGTCGTGTATTAAAAGAAGGTGATGTTAGGAGTCATAAAACCGTAGAGGTTGTATGAAAAGGATTATCAATGTTGAAGAGGCGAGTGAGCGTTCGGTTCACTCTGCCTACCCCGCTAGGGAAGTGGCGTGAAGTTTAGTTAGTTAGTTAGTTACCTACATGAAGAGCAAACTCCTTTAATAACCCTATTTCATAGGCATTCTCTGTTAATATGTTTTTACGTTTATTGATGATTATTACTTTTTGTCTCCACTTAATGATTAAGAATATTTTGCTATTGTTGTAACTACACACTACATAAACAGTGTGTGGAGGCAGCAATATTATAAACACTAAGTTCATTACATTTGTTACATACCTGTTAAGAAAAAAGTAAGTTTGTTTTCTCGCAATAAATACTTTGTAATACATTTTGTTGTGTATTATTTAATTGCAAAGATATAATATAGGAAACTAATAATGATTTTATTTCAACGTTTACTAATACAAAGATCCATTTACCAATATATTTAATAAGTACATCCATCAGTTAGGAATATAAAGGCACAAGTCTAAATAATGCCCATAAGGGACATAGTTTATTTTATAATATCAGGGCACAACTAAATAGGGTTGATTAATAAACGTTTTTATATCAATTTGAATAGTGCTGGGATAAATTTTATATGCGCTAAATATTTCATACTTAATGGACAAACTCTAATGATTTTTTATGATTTCGCAATAAGTAGTTTAATTTATTTATGACAGATTTTGTGAAAATACAGGGGCTCAAAAATCTTTAAATGCGTTTTCCCAACAATCATGTTTTTCGAATTGTGCCCCTATAGTTTGAAAGCTGCGATATTATCTCCAAGTTTCTGTAATCATCCTATATCAAACAGTGGAATCTGTGCAAGCAACACTGCTCGTATTCATTTTAGGGACCTCGTATAGCTCTTTGCCGCCCCAAGCCTAAAACAGGCTTAGTCCGCTACTGGAGCCACCTGAATGCTTTTGGACCGACTAAACTTAACTAAGCAATAACTTAATATTTCACAAAACTTCCTCAGTTCTGGGGTGCTCAAAGAGCAATACGAGGCGTGCCGCGCGGAGGTGAACCGCGCGGACGAGGAGGCGCAGTTCTCGTACCAGAAGAAGAAGGGCGTCGCCGCCGAGCGCAAGGAGGCCAAGTTCGAGAAGGAGGAGGCCGAGAAGTACACACGGCTTAAGGAGGAGCTGGTGAGTGGGGCGTTATATTGTCACCATGACAGTAGCCATAGTTTTCTCATTAATGTGTAATTCATGCCATAATTATACATATTTTATGATTCTATCTTTGTTTGCTGTGGGGCATGATGTCTTTAGTATTTGCTGCCTCCTACTACATGGATTATATAGCCAACTGGCGTGTTGCATTCTTACATATGAATACGAATAAAAAAATATGATGATAATATCCAGGAGGAAATTAAAAACTCATGCTAAATCTGCTGATCTTATAAAAATGCTTGAAGTAAGATATCTTTTTGAATTTTGTTTTTACATTTTATAAGATATTCAAGACTTCCCTATTTCTATTTTGAGTTATTTTTTTATGTTAAACTGAAATCAATATCTTCCCTGCAGCAAGAACAACGCGTCGAACTCCAGCTGTTCCACCTATACCACAACGAGAAGGAGATCCAGTCGCTGGAGGAGGAGGTGCAGCACAAGCAGACGGAGCTGAGCAAGGTGGAGAAGAAGCGGCAGAAGGCGGAGGACGGGCTCAAGGAGAAGAAGAAGGACACGGGCGCCGTGCAGCGCGAGCTCGCCAAGATCGACCAGGAGATACGCGAAGTGGTGGGTGAAACACCAATTTTTTCACTAATTCCTTAATATTATTTAAGGAATTAATTACAAACTTGCACTCCTGCTAATCCTAGCGGAACGGGAAAGAAATCGCGGGATCCTGCGGGATTAGCTTTTAAGTCCCGCAAATAACGGGATTGAAGACAGGCGGCGTGATTGAAAAGCCTAATATGGGGTATTTGCAGCTTAAAATATATAGTATATATAGACAGTGTGTATCCACTTTCTTAGCTTACAATAAGATGATTAGCAAACCAGTCAAAGTAAGTTTACTGATTCAAATCCAACTTTTTGTTTTTGACAGGAAGCAGAAATATCAAAAAAGCGCCCAACGTTCATCAAAGCGAAGGAGCGCGTGACCCACACGCAGAAGAAGCTGGAGAGCGCGACCAAGACGCTGGAGCAGGCGCGCAAGGCGCACGAGGCGCACCAGGCCGACATCAGGAAGCTGGAGGAGGAGCTGCGAGAGGTGGAGGAGCAGAAGGCGACCTGGGAGCAGTCCGTGGGCACTGGCCACACCGGCCGCGCTGACGTGCACCTGGAGGAAGCGCAGGTGCGTAGCTGCTGAGATAATTTAGCCAAGCGATGCGACACGCAGTACAGCAGCAAGAAGAGCCACCTTCCACAGAAGGTGGAGGAACCGAAGCAAGCTACCTATATATTTAATGGTGAAACTAAGTCTGATCAGACCCCTATAAGTAAAGAAGGTAAACTAAACAAAACATTGCTTCCAGATTCGCGAGTACGAAGAGCTGAAGATGGAGGCGTCGCGGCAGGCGGCGCGCTACCTGCAGGAGCTGGACTCGGTGAATCGTGAGCAGAAGGCTGATCAGGACCGCCTTGATAATGAGCTGCGCCGTAAGGGCGAGTATGAGAATAAACATCGTCAAAAGGTACCTACTGTTATCTGATTACCTTTTATGTGATCCTCTTTGTCGCAAGATCCATAAGAAATTATTTTGCATGTCAAAAGGTCACTAATACAGATTATAAAAGGTAAAGGTTCTAATATAGTCCCCTGGGGTACACCCATGCCTATAGGAGGACTAGGTGAATAAACGTCATTAATACTAACTTTTTCTGCTCATTCAAGAAAATATGACTGCATTAAATTTAACATAGCGTTTGATACGCTAAAATGCTGCACTTTCTCATGTAAAGTTGGATGATTAACAGTATCAAAAGCTTTAGTCGAAACACCAATTGACTAAAAAAAAAAAAATATTTTTTGTGAATTTATAGGGCCACGAACGAAATGAAGCCATGAAGCGTGTTGAGAAACTGAACGAACATATTAAGAGCTCAGAGCAAGCGCTGGAGGAGCAGAGGCGGTTGCGTGCTGAGCTGCAGGTTAGTGTTAGGAGAAATTGGTCAAATGACGGCCTCGGGTAATTGTTGAGGTTTGTTGTTTTTTAGGCATCACTTGTAACGCTTTTAAGTAATGCATCTGAAGGTATTAATAGTTTCATCGTTTATTTACTTATATGTACTGGTTTAGGCTGATGTAGGCGAGTGCCGCGGCCGAGCAGCCGAGCTGCAGGCGCAGCTGGAGGACGTGGCGTCGCAGCTGGGCGACGCGCGCGTCGACAAGCACGAGGAGGCGCGCCGCCGCAAGAAGCAGGAGATCGTCGAGAGC
This sequence comes from Glyphodes perspectalis, assembly GCA_951394215.1. Taxonomy (NCBI): domain Eukaryota; kingdom Metazoa; phylum Arthropoda; class Insecta; order Lepidoptera; family Crambidae; genus Glyphodes; species Glyphodes perspectalis. The sequence goes on along the minus strand of OX596209.1, from coordinate 398,446 downwards.
TTCAAGCGGGACATACCCGGCGTGGTGAGTGATGCAGCTGCAGGCGCAGCTGGAGGACGTGGCGTCGCAGCTGGGCGACGCGCGCGTCGACAAGCACGAGGAGGCGCGCCGCCGCAAGAAGCAGGAGATCGTCGAGAGCTTCAAGCGGGACATACCCGGCGTGGTGAGTGATGCAGCTGCAGGCGCAGCTGGAGGACGTGGCGTCGCAGCTGGGCGACGCGCGCGTCGACAAGCACGAGGAGGCGCGCCGCCGCAAGAAGCAGGAGATCGTCGAGAGCTTCAAGCGGGACATACCCGGCGTGGTGAGTGATGCAGCTGCAGGCGCAGCTGGAGGACGTGGCGTCGCAGCTGGGCGACGCGCGCGTCGACAAGCACGAGGAGGCGCGCCGCCGCAAGAAGCAGGAGATCGTCGAGAGCTTCAAGCGGGACATACCCGGCGTGGTGAGTGATGCAGCTGCAGGCGCAGCTGGAGGACGTGGCGTCGCAGCTGGGCGACGCGCGCGTCGACAAGCACGAGGAGGCGCGCCGCCGCAAGAAGCAGGAGATCGTCGAGAGCTTCAAGCGGGACATACCCGGCGTGGTGAGTGATGCAGCTGCAGGCGCAGCTGGAGGACGTGGCGTCGCAGCTGGGCGACGCGCGCGTCGACAAGCACGAGGAGGCGCGCCGCCGCAAGAAGCAGGAGATCGTCGAGAGCTTCAAGCGGGACATACCCGGCGTGGTGAGTGATGCAGCTGCAGGCGCAGCTGGCTGGAGCTGGTATTTATGGTTTCTGGTTCATCGACACTGAAAGCGTGGTGTCATGCCCCAGATCGGGGCAATGACGAATAGTGGAGTGCAGGAGTCCTCAGGATATTCACGCGCATCGCTTGCGCTTCGGCTAGAAAGATAAGTTCGTCTAAGTGGCAATGGGAGGTGGTGGTTCCTGGTTTATTTTACGCACCAATAAGATAATAGCGGTTTTAGGAAAAAGTCTGATCCAGCTTTTATTCCCACTTTAAATTTCTTTTATCACTATAACGATATCTGATTTGGATGTTCGTCCTCAGTACGACCGCATGATCAACATGTGCCAGCCGACGCACAAGCGGTACAACGTGGCCATCACGAAGGTGCTGGGCAAGTACATGGAGGCCATCGTGGTGGACACCGAGAAGACGGCGCGCCGCTGCATCCAGGTGCTCAAGGAGCGCATGCTGGAGCCCGAGACCTTCCTGCCGCTCGACTACATACAGGCCAAGCCGCTGCGCGAGCGGCTCAGGTGCGCTGCGGCTAAACGAGTAGCAAGCTAAGAGCTGCTGCGGATAATGTCATGACTAGGAATTGCAATTCAGCAGCCTTTTTTGCTGGGTCGGAGCTAAATTGTGCTAGGCCCAGATGGATTGCTTGATCCGTCATTACAATCTCTAGTCGGAATTAAAACCCAGCGGTATTGCACCAGCACATGTCGCTGAAACAGCACAGCTAAAATTATACTGGGCCCAACAATTTTTTTTTAGTAATTTTTTTGTGAAGGTACTTAGAATATTGTATCCCATCAAAAACAATACTTGTCAAAAAAACCAAGTCTCGCAACTCAGTTGTTCTACGGTAAAAAGTTGTGAGATCCATATAATACCAAGTCGGTTATTAATATATTCAGTCTCTACTTAAGTGACTTTCTGTCTTAATATGTCCAGTCCCTAAGACCACGAACGTGGTCCATAACAATTGAAAATCAACGTGTCTGGAATCTCCGTACTCGAAGCATTAAGTTGTTACGTAATAATTAACAGCATCTTATAGTGATGCATATCAATATTAAAAATCTTTAATGTTTTATATTAATATATTGACTTGGCCATCGCACTAAATAATTTAATTTACACGTGTTTTCATGCGATGGCCGAGTCTCAATATATTTATGGACCACGATCGTGGTCTTAGGGACTGGACGTATTAAGACAGAAAGTCAGCAACGAATTTTCTTAAAGCCCTCTCTGACATATGAACTTTTCTTATTTTTGTAGGTAGCCTTCCGTTTTCTCTTTTCCGGTAGGTACTACTTCTTGAGCTTCAGCTACAGTTTTTCTAAGAGCCCACTGCCTGTATCTATGCGTTTTTCTGGGAAGCTTTGATGTTACAATTTTTGACAAATCTGGACGATAAATGCTTCTTGGTCTGTTGTATTCACAAATTGAAGATTCCTGCGCTTTAGCACTTCCAAAGTCGACATTAATTAGATGTCCGCCCAGACCGCCCAGACTTGTAATTGTGGAATGATTTCGCATGACGGGAATACCCATTTTTTGCTCGATTTGGCAGGGGCACTACCGTGCGCCTATATTTATATGGGGTTACAAAGTTATTTAAGCAGTTATGTATCTAGAAAACTGGACCGAAATTTAAAAATTTTACTTGACTTGGCGGGGGCACTACCGTGCGCCTTTATATTTATATGGTATTACAAAGTTATTTAAGTAAGTAGTTAAATATTTATAAAACTGGACCGAAATTGAACATTTTTGCTAGACTTAGCGGTTGCACTACCCTGCCCCCAAATATTTTAGTTTTTCCTTAGTTCATACACCAAACACTACTTATATTCCAAATTTGAAGCTTCTAGGTCTGCTAGAAGTGCCTTAGAATTTGGATGATCGGTCAGCCAGTCAGTCAGTCAGTCAGTCAGTCAGTCAGTCAGTCAGTCAGTCAGTCAGTCAGTCAGTGAGTGACAAAATTAAGAAACCTTGACCCATTATAATTCTTAAACTACTGGTTCAAATTGAATTAAATTTGAAATATACCGTGTCTTTACAATGCCTGCATGGTTACTGAAAATTCAGTCTTCTAGTTTTATCCACAACGAAGTTACAGGGGGTCGAAAATGGCCTGAATTGCTTCGAGAAAAGGATGGTACGGCCGTGCCGCTTTTTTCCTCGACTTGGCGGGAACACTGCCGTGCCCCCAGATACTGAGGGGTTATTTGTTTAAATGGGGTTTTTTTTAATTAAAACATCAGATAGATGGCGTAAGTTTTCAGAACAAACTGACTTGCTGTCAACAAAGAGTCAATAGGTCCCTATTGATAAGACCACGAGACTTCCTCGTGCCATCTGGCAGTTTTTGTATTTTTAACCGACTTCAAAAAAAAGGAGGAGGTTCTCAATTCGACCGATTTTTTTTTTGTATGTATGTTACTCGATATCTTTGAGAATTGTTAACCGATTTCCAAAATATTTTTTTTATTCTAAAGGGTTTACCTTTTGTCCCATTGTCACCAAGTCAGGATCTGATGAAGGGATCCCAGTAAAATCGAGGGAAACACTCAAATTTTATAGGCATGTACAATGTGTTTTAGACATTTTCTAAGATTGTTCAAGTATTTACGCATGATACTTATCATCTTATGCTGGTGAGCTGATGATGGAAGGTACAACTCCTTAATAATTAGGAATTAGTTTATGATTCTTTAAATATTGATATCTTCGAGAATTGTAAGACGATTTCTAAAGTTATTTTTTTATTCAAAATAGGGCATATCCTTGAATTGGTCCTATTGGCACCAAATCTGGATCTGATGAAGGAATCTTAGGCAAATCGAGGGAAAACCTCAAGTATTATAGGCACGTACAATCTATTTTAGTTATTTTCTAAAACAATTCAAGTATTTACGTCTGGTATTCATAATCTCATGTTGTTGAGCTGATGATGGAAGGTATAACTCCTTAACGATTAGGAGTTCGTGGATGGTGCCAGCCAAACTAAAAAAAAAAGTAATTAATGACGACCGTATATAATTACGCGGGCTGGCACCGACTCCAAAACTAACTGATTATTGTAAATATTTAAATACGTGTTAAATTTTAATACTTTCATCGAAGCAGTCGGAATAATTTATTTTATACTTTTTAGTGTTTAGACATTTAAATAGCTATAGGTAGATTCTTACCTGTGTTTTTTTCATAAACATTTTTTGCGGGGTTTTTTAAGTCGGTTTTTATTTTTTTTTAATTTTTTGAAAATCCTCATTGTGGTGTTTTATGTCTTGAGGCTTTATAAAGGTTGTTCCGTTTTTATGATTACAGACAAGAACCTCTAATAGTTATAGATTTTTGCAAGGTATAATAAGAATGAGGAATAGTATAATCATAGGGTGTTCTCTGATCAATTGTCCTGTTTTTTCTTTCTTTAAGACAGCAGCCGTAAACGCACCGGCTCCCTAACACGCCTCTGATCCGTTATTCTGACTGCAGGGACATAAAGGAGCCGAAGAACGTGAAGCTGCTGTTCGACGTGCTGCGCTTCGAGCCGCCCGCCATCCACCGCGCCGTGCTGTTCGTGACCAACAACGCGCTCGTGTGCGAGACGCCCGAGGACGCCTCGCGCGTCGCCTACGACCTCGACCGCACCAAGAACAGCCGCTACGACGTGAGTGCAGTCTCTACTGACACTCTGACAGTTACCGCAACAACGCGCTCGTGTGCGAGACGCCCGAGGACGCCTCGCGCGTCGCCTACGACCTCGACCGCACCAAGAACAGCCGCTACGACGTGAGTGCAGTCTCTACTGACACTCTGACAGTTACCGCAACAACGCGCTCGTGTGCGAGACGCCCGAGGACGCCTCGCGCGTCGCCTACGACCTCGACCGCACCAAGAACAGCCGCTACGACGTGAGTGCAGTCTCTACTGACACTCTGACAGTTACCGCAACAACGCGCTCGTGTGCGAGACGCCCGAGGACGCCTCGCGCGTCGCCTACGACCTCGACCGCACCAAGAACAGCCGCTACGACGTGAGTGCAGTCTCTACTGACACTCTGACAGTTACCGCAACAACGCGCTCGTGTGCGAGACGCCCGAGGACGCCTCGCGCGTCGCCTACGACCTCGACCGCACCAAGAACAGCCGCTACGACGTGAGTGCAGTCTCTACTGACACTCTGACAGTTACCGCAACAACGCGCTCGTGTGCGAGACGCCCGAGGACGCCTCGCGCGTCGCCTACGACCTCGACCGCACCAAGAACAGCCGCTACGACGTGAGTGCAGTCTCTACTGACACTCTGACAGTTACCGCAACAACGCGCTCGTGTGCGAGACGCCCGAGGACGCCTCGCGCGTCGCCTACGACCTCGACCGCACCAAGAACAGCCGCTACGACGTGAGTGCAGTCTCTACTGACACTCTGACAGTTACCGCAACAACGCGCTCGTGTGCGAGACGCCCGAGGACGCCTCGCGCGTCGCCTACGACCTCGACCGCACCAAGAACAGCCGCTACGACGTGAGTGCAGTCTCTACTGACACTCTGACAGTTACCGCAACAACGCGCTCGTGTGCGAGACGCCCGAGGACGCCTCGCGCGTCGCCTACGACCTCGACCGCACCAAGAACAGCCGCTACGACGTGAGTGCAGTCTCTACTGACACTCTGACAGTTACCGCAACAACGCGCTCGTGTGCGAGACGCCCGAGGACGCCTCGCGCGTCGCCTACGACCTCGACCGCACCAAGAACAGCCGCTACGACGTGAGTGCAGTCTCTACTGACACTCTGACAGTTACCGCAACAACGCGCTCGTGTGCGAGACGCCCGAGGACGCCTCGCGCGTCGCCTACGACCTCGACCGCACCAAGAACAGCCGCTACGACGTGAGTGCAGTCTCTACTGACACTCTGACAGTTACCGCAACAACGCGCTCGTGTGCGAGACGCCCGAGGACGCCTCGCGCGTCGCCTACGACCTCGACCGCACCAAGAACAGCCGCTACGACGTGAGTGCAGTCTCTACTGACACTCTGACAGTTACCGCAACAACGCGCTCGTGTGCGAGACGCCCGAGGACGCCTCGCGCGTCGCCTACGACCTCGACCGCACCAAGAACAGCCGCTACGACGTGAGTGCAGTCTCTACTGACACTCTGACAGTTACCGCAACAACGCGCTCGTGTGCGAGACGCCCGAGGACGCCTCGCGCGTCGCCTACGACCTCGACCGCACCAAGAACAGCCGCTACGACGTGAGTGCAGTCTCTACTGACACTCTGACAGTTACCGCAACAACGCGCTCGTGTGCGAGACGCCCGAGGACGCCTCGCGCGTCGCCTACGACCTCGACCGCACCAAGAACAGCCGCTACGACGTGAGTGCAGTCTCTACTGACACTCTGACAGTTACCGCAACAACGCGCTCGTGTGCGAGACGCCCGAGGACGCCTCGCGCGTCGCCTACGACCTCGACCGCACCAAGAACAGCCGCTACGACGTGAGTGCAGTCTCTACTGACACTCTGACAGTTACCGCAACAACGCGCTCGTGTGCGAGACGCCCGAGGACGCCTCGCGCGTCGCCTACGACCTCGACCGCACCAAGAACAGCCGCTACGACGTGAGTGCAGTCTCTACTGACACTCTGACAGTTACCGCAACAACGCGCTCGTGTGCGAGACGCCCGAGGACGCCTCGCGCGTCGCCTACGACCTCGACCGCACCAAGAACAGCCGCTACGACGTGAGTGCAGTCTCTACTGACACTCTGACAGTTACCGCAACAACGCGCTCGTGTGCGAGACGCCCGAGGACGCCTCGCGCGTCGCCTACGACCTCGACCGCACCAAGAACAGCCGCTACGACGTGAGTGCAGTCTCTACTGACACTCTGACAGTTACCGCAACAACGCGCTCGTGTGCGAGACGCCCGAGGACGCCTCGCGCGTCGCCTACGACCTCGACCGCACCAAGAACAGCCGCTACGACGTGAGTGCAGTCTCTACTGACACTCTGACAGTTACCGCAACAACGCGCTCGTGTGCGAGACGCCCGAGGACGCGAAATTTGTGGCTGGGTATTTCAATATCCAAATTACTCAGTAACAGCCCGGAGTCAGGAAGTTGGCGGTTTAATCACCCCCGTGCCTCGGAAAGCACGTTAAGCCGTTGGTCCTGTGCTTGACCTCTCACCGGTCATGTCGAGTTGCCGTCTCACCGGACTATGAGAGTGAAGGAATAGAGAGTGCACCTGTGTTAGCGCACACACTTGTGCACTATAATATCTCCTGCGCAGATGGCTAATCCTCGTTGGGATTGACCGCCGTAACCGATGTCGGTTAGGAGGACATTATGCTCCTATGGAATTAGACCATAGTCCATTCAAAATTGACGTGAAGCGTAAGCTTTTGCCGCCTCGAAGGGAACTTCACGTAACTTGCAGCTTCACAGACTAATACAATCCCGCCTCAGTACTACATCTGCCGTATCTCGTCACCTGACAGCTCCACAGACTAACGGATCCAACGCTTATCCCCAGGCCCTGGCGCTGGACGGCACGTTCTACCAGAAGTCGGGCATCATCTCGGGCGGCTCGCTCGACCTGGCGCGCAAGGCCAAGCGCTGGGACGAGAAGCACCTCTCGCAGCTCAAATCTAAGAAGGTGAGGCTTATGTTTTATTATTCGATCCTTAAATATGGAAACGATAGTATAAGAATAGGGTGGGTGACACCTTTAATCATTGACGCACATTTGGCAACTGTTGAAAAGCACTTTCTGACGTCACAGCGTGGAAGTGTCAACTGACTATTTCATTGTGATTTTAAATACAAACAACGAGTGATTTAGTTTGGGGGTGTATCAATGAACATAGTTGATTTGTTACTTCCAGACTTCTACAACGCTGAGCGCACATACGCTCCCTCTAAAAGTGATAGTACTTCCGCCGAGCTAGGTGCATGATCGGGAACCTAGGTCCGACTTACCGTTTGTTCTAATAATCTTAAGTTATTTGTAACAGGAAAAACTGACGGAGGAACTCCGCGAATCGATGAAGAAGTCGCGCAAGGAGTCGGAGCTGACGACGGTGGACTCGCAGATCCGCGGCCTCGAGTCGCGCCTCAAGTACGCCGTCAACGACAGGGACAACACGGTAACCGCTATTATACGCTCTTTAAATACGTCAGCATCGTTCATTCGTTCATTCAATCGTTCATTCATTCGTTCATTCATTCATTTTATAAACTCAACGGGCTTGTAAAATTTTGGTTTAGACTAGCAGCGCCTCGCGTAGTTCCCATTCCCGTGGGAATACGGAGATAAAATATGGCCTATGTTACTCGCTGACGACTTTATCAGCTTATAACTTAGGCTAAACTTGTACCTCTTTAAAATATTGTATGATTATGCGCTAGAGGCGAATCGCGGGTTCCACGCCGCGTTGGGAGAAGTTAACAAACAATGAACAACGCCTTGTTTTAAAGTTTTTTTGCGAAAGCAGATTTTTTTATTTTATTGTTTCTGTTGTTATGAAAATTAGGTCAATTTATTGATCAATTGTTAAGTCTCATTCGTACAGGGCTAGTTTGCTCCCCGCTTCTGGACGGGGGTGCCAGCTGGGGGATGTGTATAAACATTTTTATTTGACTATGTTTTGATGATTATGTCTTTTTCCAGTTGAAGCAAATCAAAGATCTCGACGCAGAGCTCGCTGAACTTGAAAGGAAGATGGACATGTTCGGGGTAAGTTGAAATCGACTGCAAAAATATTTTATTGATTTATCGGGTGATTTAAACAATTTTATCACAATTATTTGATAAATCGGTCATACTCTTATATTGCTCCTAATAATGCGTGTTTGTGTTGTGCAGCCGCAAATCGAGGAGATCGAGCGCACGATCCTGGAGCGCGACGCGAAGATCCAGCAGATCAAGGAGAACATGAACAACGTGGAGGACGTCGTGTTCCGCGGCTTCTGTCGCGACATCGGCGTCGCCAACATACGGTAACTGACAGTATACGATTTCTTCCGTTCTGTCGTCCGTATCTGTTCATTAAAAACCCAGTATGAAAATGTAATCTATACTTATAATAAATCTGTAGAGAGGTCAATTCTGTACATGAAATATATTTTCAAAATAACTATCAGGAGGTGATTAGTGATCAATACTGATGCCAAAAATGCAATTAGTAAAATTTTTGTCTGTCTGTCTGTCTGTCTGTATGTTCCTTATAGAAACAAAAACTACTCGACGGATTTTAACGAAACTTGGTACAATTATTCTTCATACTCCTGAGCAGGTTATAGTATACTTTTCATTACGCTACAATCAATAGGAGCAGAGTAGTGAAGGGAAACGTTGGGAAAACGGGAGAAGTTACTCCATTTTTTAAGCTTCCGTCGCGTGTGCAGCTTTAATGGTTAAAGTTACATAGAAATCATGTATGACGGAAATAGTCTTTATAATATTAACCATAAACGCGGGTGACACCGCTGGCACAGCTAGTAAATAAATAAAAAGAAACTTGTAAGGTAATCCCGTGTAACCGTGTGTTGTGTCGTCGCCGCAGGCAGTACGAGGAGCGCGAGCTGCGCGCGCAGCAGGAGCGCGCCAAGCGGCGCATGGAGTTCGAGGCGCACATCGACCGCATCGCCTCCAACCTCGAGTTCGAGCGCAGCCGCGACACGCAGAGTGAGTGCCGCAGCCGCGCGTCGCGTGCGCGTCGTCCCCCGCCTGACGCGCGTGTCCCGTGTTGCAGAGAACGTGACGCGCTGGGAGCGCACGGTGCAGGACGGCGAGGACGAGCTGGAGGCGGGGCGGCAGGCGGAGGCCAAGCAGCGGCAGGACATCGACCGCGAGCTGCGCCGCGCCGACGCGCTCAAGG
>OX596209.1:230096-388627 GCA_951394215.1 Glyphodes perspectalis | reverse complement strand
TACTTGTAAGAGAGTGTTTACGTCGTCAAAATTTGTTTTTTTCGGTTAACTCTAAAAATCAAAGATGTGTCATCGGCAAACAATACTATCTCACATAAATCTTTTGTATAATATGGAAGGTCGTTTATATAGATTAGGAAAAGCATAGGTCCTAATATCGAGCCTTGGGGCACTCCCATAGATAAAGAAGCGCCAGAAGAATCAGTTCCGTTGATGTTGATTTTCTGTATTCTGTCAGTTAGGTACGACTGAATCAAGTCAAGCGAGTTATTCATAACACCATAGTGCCGTAACTTCATCAGCAACGTTTGGTGGTCGACGCAATCAAAAGCTTTTGACAGATCACGAATACAAACCTGCAGTTTGATTTGTTTTCGGAGACGATTCGATCGATGAGATCGAGAAAGCTTATCGTCATCATCTTCGAGTAGGCGAGGAGTGAGAGGCATTTAAGTAACAGCAGACTTTGCGGGGTTCGGACCTTGGCTCAGGGCTTTGCTGGAATCGGGAAGTACCTGTGTCGGATTGGTCGGGAGGCGTCCAGGTTGTGTCACCATTGCGGTGCCATCGAGGACTGTGCCCAGCACACGCTGGAGGTGTGTCCGGCTTTTGCCGGTGAGCGCGCAGCGCTCTTCGCCGCTGTTGGGCAGGACCTCTCTGCCATCCGTGGTGTCAGCCACGAGAACTCCTGGGAGGCGGTGCTCTAACGCTCTAACATAACGATGCCGCAGAAGGAGAGCGCCGAACGTCAGCGCGAGCTCGACGATCCCGCCCGACGCAGAAGGCGAGGCCGCCGTGGCGATGATGTCTAGCCCGGCGGCGCCCTACAGGGGGGGCTCCGAATACTCCTGTGGTATCCCTGCCTGTCGTAGGAGGCGACTAAAAGGGCCTGTGGGGCTGTGGAGTGTTTGCGGGGGGGGGGGGTGGGGTGCATTCACTTCGTTAACCTCAGAGAAGACGACACGTGGATCCTCGTCCGTTAAATAGGATGGGGGTGACACTGTGATCTGTGCCGTCATAAGCACCGCGAGGTGTTTTGGGGGCGAGGTTGCCTCTCCCTCGAGCTGGGCCGCATGGATCGGCAGCGGCGTAGACGTAGATTTCGCGTAGAGTCCCGCAGTGGGGAGCCCGGAATCTGTGCTAACGCCCGAAGAATTACCACCGTGAGGTTTAGTCGGTAGTGGAGTGTTTTCCCAAACCTCTGAGCCCGACACATCCCTCGTAGGCTTAACCAAGGTTTACTTGGACGGTGCGTAAATGCATTCCTCACGTAAAAAAAAGGGCTTTGCTGGAAAGAGTATGCTATTTTAGGATCATCGGGGGATGAATGCGGCCCGAGGATTGCGAAGCTGATGCAAAACATAAGAGGTGGAGGGACAGCGCGCGTTCTCGTTGGAGAGGATCGAGCCAGTCTAAGTATACACTAGATGGTCGTGTCGTTTGCAGATGGAGTTGGCGTCGCTGGTAGGCGAGGGCCGGCTGCGCAGCGGGCTGGCGGCGCTGAACGCGGAGACGGGCGCGCCGGGGGGGGGCGCGCCGGGGGGGGAGCGCGCGCTGTACCGGCTGGCGGCCGTCGTCGTGCACGTGGGAGGCCCGCGGTCGGGACACTTCGCCACCTACCGGCGCGGGAATGGCTTCGAGGCCAAGAGGTGGGGACAGCTGTTTGTTAGCTTGCAGCATCAGCTACTTGGTGTTACACTATGTACCTATAACAGATTCGGTTGGGGGATGCTAGATTCAGTTAGTTTTGTTGTTGCATTTAAGTAAAATAATTATCACTTATTATTCTTGTATATCCATATTTTTTTTATGTCCAGCAAACATAAAAAAAATATGTATATCATTTTATTTTACAAACTTCTACCCGCGGCTTTGCTCGCATGGTACGTCGATAAAACATATCCTATATGTTATTCGGATGTATAAGCTACATTATTCTAAAGTTTCATTGAAATCCATTCAGTAGTTTTTGCGTGAAATAGTAACAAACATCCAGTATCCATCCTGTTGTTGGATATCCATTCGCAACAGTATAATTGCGAAAGTTTGTTTAACTTTCGCAATTATAATATTAGTAGGATTTTGTCAACTGATCTCGATAGGATAATTAACAAAAAAAAATCTTGTGAACGTCACGTCATTCACTGTACAACATATGTGCCTACGTTACTATTATGCTCCCTGTTCCAACCGACTTCACGCAAGCCGAACTCTAGTTGAATGGTGTCCGCAATGTCTGCAGATGGTGGTACACGTCGGACACGCTGGTGCACGAGGTGTCGCTGCACGAGGTCCTCCGCTGCTCGGCGTACCTGCTGTTCTACGAGCGCGCCGCCTCCCCCCCCGCGCCGCCGCTGCAGACCGCCCCCCTCACGCAACACTTCTAGGTGTCCCGGCCGACCAGCTCGCGGGGAGTACTCCCCGCCGAGGGTATTGCAGACTAGAAGCTCTAGGTTGATGTGAAATCAGTGTAACTATACGGTTTTAGAACTAGCAGAAAGCCGCCCTCGATTCGGAGGGCTTTGAGTCCTGTGAGCAAAGAGGTCCCTCCTCTAAGCATTCAAATCGAATGCTGTCGTTGAGCGAATATCCTCACCAAATTTGTCGCTCCGGACTTCAGACAGTATAGTTACGCCTCCACTAAGTTTCGGTGTGCTGCTGGAGCACCCTCGGAGGGCAGCTGGGATTTTTTTTATAAATTTCTCCCAATTTCCCCCCTGTGTCACCGGTTTGAGGACGCTTAGGTTTCGAGAATTCTATATCCACGCAGAAAAGAGATATATCGCGAGAAAACGCGGTAAAACCGAGGCTGATACACTAAAAATGCTGAAGTTGTGAAAGAGGGCATGTAATCTTCGGTACAGTATTTGTAGTCAAGTAATACATCGGTAAATCGATATTGCTCTAATGATAAACCGTTACAAAAAACGGTTTTTAAAACGTTTTAAAGAACGAGATATAAACGCCTGTCAAAATCGATCGTTATATATGCGTTAGTCTGAATATTACCACCGCCACGCTTACGCTTAAGCTACGGATAAACTGTGAGAGAAAATACTTTATTCCTGTCTGAATACAGTGGCGGCGATACACGAAATGTGGGCGTTGGCTCTGTGACTTTCATTATCCTATAACAAAAATAATGTTAAATAAAATGAACTGAATTATGTATTAAATATGAGTATACTATATTGTGTTGGTGTTACCAAACGAATAAAAATAAATACTACTATTCGTATGGATTATCAGATTACCAAAACTTCAAAATCTAGAAGTCAATCAATTAACTATTCCAGCGTAATTTTGGCGTAAAATATACTCGAATCACAATACTACTTTATCTATTAATATTAGTTTTACCTTTGATAGCGCTAATGTTGCCAACGTCTTATACGGAGTTTGATTTTAAAAGGGCGAGGAAGGATTATTAACTAATCCAAATTGATGAATGTTGCATAATATAAAGAGAGACAATCGAAATGAAACGTAGGCTCAGATCCATATTATGAGAAATGTAGATAGTTAAAGCTAATCGAAATGGCAGTTACATTCAAATCGTTCTTTCAATTTTATTATAACTTTACTATGGATTTCTAATGTAAAATTACTTGCATCGGAATTTGAGTACAAAACATACAACACGAATATTAAAAGGAAGTAAAGATGACTTCGATTCCATTTGCGTATACATTTCGTCCGTACACTGTACCTTTGAAAAGAGCTTGCATAATTTATTTTTTTGATATCGAACAATAGGGAAGAGGACACCAGGAATAACTTGAAATATGTTTTTTTTTAACTATCAAAATCAATCAATGAAAAGATTTTGTACAGAAATAAGGAAGAGTGACGTCATGATTTTGCATACTCAATTCACTAACTAAAAGTGTTTAAATCAATTAAAATCAAAATGTACAAACAATTGAAATAACAAAATGATTAAGGGCGTTAAAGTGTTCGAACAAATTCTATATGTGATGTCTGATATTTATTTATTTTTTATTATGCCTAGGACTCAGTTGTGTTATTTATGGTGTCATCGTCCCATTTAACGAATTAATCAGAGTAACGTTCAGGGTAATGAACAGCCGTTGACCTTAACAACTGTATATAGATTTTGCATCAATTCGTCACTTCTTCACACTACAATCACTTACCGCTACAGCATGCGTGATGTGAAAAGTGATGCGAGATGCGTGAAAATGTGTACCTATAACTAACTAACTAAACTTCACGCCACTTCCCTAGCGGGCTAGGCAGAGAGAACAGAACGCCATATGGTCGAGCCATACGGCGTTATCCTTATCCTTATAAACCTCACTCGCCTCTTCAACATTGTATGTGTATAGATGCGTATATAAGCGTATAAGTATATTACACCCTTGGATATACACCTTTTTACTAATAACTGTCAGTATATTACTGCGTTTTGGTTGTTGTGGGTATATTCTATCGTTTACCCATAGAATAACGTTACATATGATTGTGTATTTTCATTACTTTTTGATCAGATTTCCTTATACGATTTATAGCTAATGAAATTGTAATTTTAAATATATATTGTGAATAATTCTGATTTACCTCGTCTATACTTAATATTCGTTTAGAAAAAAAAAGTTACAAATTAACATAATCGTAATTAACTTTATTCTAAGGAATGGTCGAGTTGACTTTTACAGCTGGTTTCTAAATTGAGAACGCTTCATAATGGGCGCGATACCAAAATCCTTGAGCAGTTTAAAAAAATCTCATTTCAAACTGGCTGTGATTGTAAACTTTGACTCAAGTAACTAAAAGGAGTTGTCTACGTCTTCGATAGATCCAATGACTAGATGGAATGTAGGAATGACTACTTTACTGTGTCTTGTCCATTTTTCTAATAATTATTATTGTCTTCGTAAATGTAATTTTAATCTACATTAATTCGGCTGTGTATATCAAAATTTTTACTAAATTCGTATAGTACTAGGTGTAAATATTAGCCTTCAAATTGTACGGAACTAGAGTGCTTTCGTCCAAACAAACGCTCATGCGACGCGAACAATGTCTACCAGTATTACACGAATGGTGTTTGTAAATATCTATATTTCTAACCTAAACTAAAAATTTGTAGATTTTATATTTTCTTTCCTTATTTAGCTTGATTACAGAGTACTTAAGTAATTTGAATATGACCCATTTTTACTTTAAATGTCATCAATGATATAGGAGAAAATATGCGGAATGTTTCAAAGCTAACTTCTTACATTTTATGAACACAATAGCTAATCTCAATGAAAAGGATAATTAATTAGGAATTTAATGTTTTCCCAACCATAAAGATTCACTTCTGTCGTCGGAATAATGTAACAGCCCAAAAACGGTAAATCTGTAATCATGCAAAAAATAATTTCAGATAAAATTCGCCAATATTTTAAATATTGTGTAATATAATATTGACAGAAACAGTTTCGTAGTATTGTATATATTGGTAGTAAATACGGATTAGTCATCAGATACGACGGCTAAACAGATAATTTCCTATCGTTACGACGAGTTTCACCACGCGGCGAGACATCTTGTAATCACAGCTATCTCTGGGGGTTATTATGTAATTTATCAATTAATCGGTGACTAAGTAGTAAGATAGTATTCATACAGATGACTCAAACGACTGGAAAAGAATAGTTTCTTTAGATTGAAATGTATTGGGTCATTACATAACAAGAACTAGGGAGTTGTTTATATTATCTAATATTGCTTCTGAAGTCGGTCTATTGCTTACGTCACTAATGTTGGAACATTTATTATTGCATTTACAACTGGATGTTATCTATCAGAATAAATAACCTCTTCGGATTGTCAAGTGCTTATTGATGACTACGACTCTAAGCTTCGTCCCCCCCCCAGAGTCGTCTTTAAAAGATCTGCATTTTCATAATAAAACAAATCATTATCACTTTTGTACTTCCTAGCTATATTTTCTAAATGAAATTATCTCTATTTTCTAATGCATTTACTGACACCACCATACATATCTGAGGCACTCGATATTAGATTAGATTTAACGATGAAACTTAACACGCATTTATTTTTATTCACTCTTTATTTAGAAGATTTCTTGAGTAAGAAACTGTGTGCCATGTCACTGTGAATATGAATGTAAATATGTTACGATTTAAAAGAGCCTAGTATTCCTGTTACTCCAATCGCAATGGAAACTTTTCAGATAAATACTTGATGCATTTGCGACACGCTAACTCATCACTTACACATTCAACTCACGCACACTCAGAGCTTTTTAATTGTAAAGATAAATAGTTTAAATAAGATAGTTTTCTTGCGGCCTATTTTGCTGTAAAACATTAGTAATGTTGCGATCTTTATGTTCTGTGTTGCTTAAGATTGCTTTATGTTGTTACATTATTTTTTATTATGAAAATTATTTAGAATTCTGCAATGAAAGTTGCCTTCCAAATGCATCACTAGTTGCAATATATCTATGAATGTTATCCTGTTCCATGAACACAGAGTCATAGCCAAACGGGAATACTAGCAAAATGGAAGATTTACGAAAATTGATAGCACAAAGCTTAACTTAAAATTGTTAATTTAAAAGAGACCTTATTTGTAATAAAAAAAAATTTTATTGTATCAATTGTGTCTTCATTAAATATAAGGTATTTCAATGCTTGTTTTGGTGTGTGAAAAATGTATTATTGAAAAGATTTAAAATATAATCCTGCAAATTCTAAGTCAGAAATAGGTTTAATTTAATCTGTTTCATGTGACTGATAATTTTTTTAGCTATTATTATTAACACGAAACAAGCTTTTTATTAACTCACACATGGGAGATTTGTTTTAGCAAGGTGTATTTGAAAGTAAAAGTAGAATAATACTTTGTTTCTGTCATAATATCAGATATGTGGTTATTCTAAATATAAAATTTATGTTGACTATAAATTAAATTAGTCTTCTCCGCAGCCCAGTACAACCAGAAATACATTTTATTGATACTGGATAGCTTATTTTTTATGTACTAGTTTCTCTTATTATTGCGTTGACAATTCATTAAGAGATAAGTTTCTTTAATATTTATTGTAAAGCACTTTCCTACCTCTTACTTTACTTAATTTTATACTTGACTATACAATAATTATAGTTATTGTAATATTGTACATAGCAATCAGTAATTATTATATGTACATTATGTACCATTTTGTTGTGGCTGTAGTGAGTATAAATCAAATTGAAGTTAGGTGATGATTGTGACCAAACCTACTAGGTGATATTTAATTTGTATGTGCCTGAATATGTGAATTACTGAATACCATTATGTGCATGTCATATTTTAGTACTATAGATTGATATAATTTGTTGTCTTAAAAAAATGCAAAGCTTCTTAAATTGTGTGTTATTCATATCACAAACAGATTATTAATGGTTGAACCAAGTCTGAATTTGTTTTGCAGCACAAGTTTGTAACATTAGTAATTTCGGTTCCTATAGTTTGTGCTACGAAGGTTTTGAATGACTTCCAGAGTAACTCTTGTGGCAATGTATTTAGGGAGGATGTTTTGTGTTAAAGACATACATTTATAATAAATATTATTGTAAGGATATTGCAGTTTTACTTATCAAGGGGAAAACACATTTTTATCACTTTAACTAATTCTAGCTAAAAGAAAGAAGAACTATTCAAGTTGGAGAAATAATTTAAACATTTAGTTAATTACATAATGCATTGCCAACATTAAAACTTATTATGTCAATAACAATAATAAAATATAAACACTGAAAAATTTAATGTTGAGTAATCAAAATATTGCGCAATCCATATATAGGTATAATATAAGGAAAGAAATACATTGTAAATGAAACATTACATGGCTATATTGGTTTATTTAATGTTACTTACATTTATGAAAACAGGTCAATATAGACGCATTGGTTTACGTTGTGCAATCTGCTCGACAGGCACACAACAATAATTTCTTTTTTAACGTATCAAAACAAAACTGTAATAAAAGGATATCACATTTTTGGAGGATTTACAATGACAACAAATGTTATGACATACTGTCGATGAGGGACGCACGCATTGTAGATGTGATTGCTGTAGGCTTAGCGTCATTCAATTTGAATACACTCTCAATTACTGAAATTTCTGTCGATGTAGTGTCCATGCCACAAAATGCGCACCAATCGTTGACAACTAGACCGGCGGCTATGACTTCACTACCTCTGTTCACTGTGCCAGCGACTAGGGGAACTTGTAACAGGGATGAGAGCTCGTCCTGGTCTTGAATTGTGGTTTTGGGATGTACCAGGCCTCCTCTATTGCTGAGCGCGGCGTAGGTGCCGACCAGCACGTTGCCAGCCACCGTCTGGCGGAACACCTCGACGTCCAGCGTGTCGGCGAGGATCTCCTCGGTGTCGCGGTCCAGGTCCGGGTGCACGAGCGCCACGTAGTCGTTGCACGCGATCACGTTGCCCAGCGCGCTCAGCCGCTCTTCCACCCGCTGCACCTTCACGTTGTCCGGCAGACTGTTTCTAATGTGTTGCAATTCTGTGTCAGTCGTGGAGGAGGGCACCAGCAGCCCGTTCTTGTTGGCGACTGTCATGCGCCCGATGATGCGGCATCCTGCGATGCTCACATGCACCACCGGTACGGTTTCCGCCAGCTCGGCCTCGAACACGCTGTAGAAATTCTCGGACCCGCCGATAGCGACAAGGCAATACGAATTTGTCAATTTGCTGAACACCCCTACTTCGTTATTATTTTCGAATTGGACACGAACCGCCATGATTGGAGTTAGACTTTCAGGACTTTACAATTGTTAGCCGTGATTGCTGAGTATTTCACAACAATTAATAACCAGTCTTTTTCACGTGGGGCGAGAAAAACACTACAGCGACGAGCAAAGTCAAACGATTTTTGACGTTTAGCTCTGCGCAGTGCGCCGCAAAACACAGGCTTTTCATACATTAAATCGATTAAGAAATCGGATTCTATCGATTTATATTAGGTTCATATTTAAAAAAGACTTAGATTTCTTTAAGGTAAAGTAAAATAAAACTACACTTTTAAAATATTAGCAAATAATTATTATGTTCTTATAAGTATTATTAATGGATTTATGAGTTTAAAAATTTTAAACAAGCATTATTTTGTCGATATAGTATTTTTAAACACGGTCAAAAAATTAAACATATTTACTGAATTATTCAATTCCATTCGTGTTAAGTTCAGTCAATATTACTCTTAAACGATATTAGTCCATATTATGCGCGAACACACATAAAAAAATTAAAAATATATATATATAGGGTTGAATTGAGAACCTCCTCCTTTTTTTTAAGTCGGTTGATAACTAGTGGACTAATTGAATTACTAAAAATTTTACCAATTGAATGGTAACACAACCCTATGCAATACGTCACATTGACACTTGTGAATGCGTTCACTGTATTTTATTTGTATGTACTGCGTTTCGTATTTATGAAAATATTACTGTATTGAATTTAATTTAAAAAAGTTCTGCAGTTAACTTAATTGACTATTTATTTTACGTGATATATACGTTAATTGTTATTAAATTAATTTGAGTAAATATTACCTACAATATTCCTACAATAGCTAGAAATATGTGTCTCAGCATTATTATGTCAATTGATCAAAGAAAATTATGATTCTTAAATGTCAATAATGACGGTAACAAATTTCAAATAAGCCGTTTCTTACAAAATTACAAAACCTACAAAAATAGTCCAATATGTCCCCGCGGCCGTGATGAAAGATGCGCAGATTTGTAGCGCTGAACTGCTTGGTGGATTCCAGCGTGGTTGAAGCTTTCCCCAGTGATGCCATTCAAAACCTGAGACAGGCTGTCTTGTATCCTCCCTTCTATAGGCCCAATATTCAGCAGGCGCTACAGAGGATCAACTTTAATTACCATAGAACCTGCAGTTATTCCGATTTAATTCGGGTAAAATGACTTGATATTTTTTTGGCTCATCATTATTTTATTTATTCACTTCTATTAGTTTATCCTTAAACTTTTAAATAGTTATTGTCGCAAATATCAATTGATATTTTTTTCTTCTATACTTACTACATTGCTACATGTTACAAATTTTAATTATCGATGTGTGTGGTGCGCAGGAATGTAACGTGGTCGAGGGCGAGACTCTGTTGATGTTCTGGGGCTGCGAACGCTCCGAGAGCAGGTTCACCGTTATGTCGGCCTCCAGTTGTTCGTCCGTGCACGTGCCGGTGAGTACTTGTTATCGTCAGCTAATCAAATGTATGGATAATAGCACGGAACGAATTAGGTGGAAGTGCCATGTGGGCGTGGAATTGAAGCCAATCAACTCTGCGTGCTATCGCCGAATAGGGATGTTGACTGGCTAGTCAATTGAGATACTTTTTAAGAGCTGTCAAACCGAAATCACTTCATAGATTTTGTATGGGCTTGTCAACGTGTGACGTCACTAGTTTGTATAGTCAATTGACTTAATATTAAGCAGATTTTGTAAAACTAAAAATCTTGGACTCAATAAGATTTAAAATCAATAAGGCTTAGCAGCATACTACGATACTTTTTTTTTCAGAATTGATATTTCAAAATTAAATATAAATGGTGTCAACATCCTTATTGCTTATCAGTAGTGCCATGTACCTTATTTTGACTGCTTTAAGGTTTATAATTGTACCAAATATAAACAATGCTATCGATATATGATCGTGAAGAAAATTTTTCTTCACGATCACACATGGCGTGAGTTTGGCTTTATCGGTTCTCATACTAATTTCGTGACATGCCGTTTCTAGATTTTTTGCTTTTCTGTGGATAATAGGCTATTTGCCTTACCTACTTTACAAGTGATAAGTTATTTACAAGATTTGAGGGTAGTTGACGTTTCACGATTGTCTTTAAGCCGAGCGCCCAGAGCAGTGGCCGCGACCGCGAGTTGCGCTCCACCGCCCAGCAGACGGACATAAGTTGCCGTCAACTTTCAGGCACTGCGTCGCCAGGTAAAATTTCAAGTATTTTCTTTCCTTTCCATTCATCTTCCTTGTTTCTCCTAAGTTGTCACTAACTTCAAAGTTACCCAAGCCTACTCTTCGACGTGGTTATTTTATCACTGTAATTTTCAACCTAGGTTCAATATATAAGAGCTAAGTACGCCACAACCTTGCAAACAGAGCGATGGCTAAGTTTATAGGAAATATATGGTGTGAATTTCTGCGCTAATGTACTGGATTAGCATTACAGAATAAGAAATCGTCATTCTATGTTCAGGTCTGGGCGTCAATGTCCCTTCATTTCGTTTAAAATATCCTTGAAGTAGATTAAATATAAATAAATATCCGACGTCATCACATACATTGATCTGACTCTGAGGTAAGTAGCTTAAGCACATGTGTTACGGATATCAGAATCAATAGTGGTATTACAAATATATACTTAAATAATATGGGATATTAACACCCAGATTGTTTTATTGACGCCATTCTCACATTGTAGCGAATGCATGTGATACCGAGGAGCAGCGAGCCATGCGCGCACGCATCGCTGATTCCCTGACTTTCTCGTCGCCGGCGTCTTCGCTGCTGCAGCCGGCTCCCCGCTCCATGTCCATACTCGGCTCCGTCTGTGCGCTATTACTCAACAAACATGGAAAGATATCAATCTTAGAAGTCTTATGTTGAAAATAGTTACCTAAGGCCCCTAGCACACGACGTATTTAAAACGCGAAGACGACGCGCGTCGTCTGCGCCGTCGACGCCAATTTTTGCGTTTGTATAGATTTAAAAACGTGTATTTTGGTTTAAATTGGAACCTTTTGGATTTATAACTAAATAAACAATCGTCCAGTTACATGGAATTCATTACTGCCCGAATATTCAAACAAAGTTTTCAGAAGAAATGCTTGGGATGAATTGGTTGCTAAATTATTTATAACATTTTAGTTTTTTTTTAGAAGCTACGAGCGACTACAGCCCTTCTGTATCGCTGTATCTGTGTGTATACGCGCAGTAGACGCGCGTTTCACGATCAGCTTGTGTGCTTAGGTGACAAGGTTGCGTTCGAATCTCGTTTGAAGCGCGTATACGCGTGTCATCTGTGCGTCCACTACGCGTTTAAAATACGCCGTGTGCTAGGGGTCTAAGTCTTTCTCATGGCAGTAGCTCTCATCACTAGGCAAGAAGAGACACTGTATTTTATAACTCTGCAGCAGCACCCTTTCTCCTCTATACAGATATCGACTAACATAGATAATGATTTTTTCCTTACATAGGCATGACCTCTCCGCATTTCCGAAATACATATGACCCCCTTTTAAATAAATAAATAAAGTAAGTGATAGTTTTGTTTGCAACCACGGTTTCCGTTGTTTCAAATCCATAGTAAATTGAGTCTAGGAAATGTTAGTGCCGAGTCTTGATGATGTTCCGTTGGTCAACTCATCACACAAGATCATCCCCCAGGGGTCATCCGCCGGTCCTAAAGAGGTGTCCAGCTTCACGGGCAGCTGGCACTCGGACAACATCTGCCGGATCTGCTTCGGCGGCGAGTCGGCGGAGCGGCTAGTGCGGCCGTGCTCCTGCCGCGGCACCATCGCCGCCGTGCACCGCTCCTGTCTCGAGCGCTGGCTGCTGCAGGCCGCCACCTCCTATTGCGAGCTCTGCAGGCATCACTACGTCGTCACTAGGAGTCACAAGTGAGCGCAATCGTTTGAAAACTCTTGTTGGATTAATGATAATGATTATTTTCGGCGAAGCGTCATGAATGTTCAAGTATTTTCGAACATGTGTTATTTTCTGAATCGAGGCTATTATTCTTCACGTGATAGATTGACTTCCTGTGAACTGTGAAATTAGAGATACAACATAGCTCTTCGTTCTAAGTCAAGCTCTCAAAATGTCGTTTTGAAAGTTTAGTTTTTGATGAGCTATAGGTCTCTATTGCGTTAGTTACTTGGTCCCATCATGTGTGGACGTCATATTGGCTATTATACTTACATATTGTCCAGTCCACTAAATAGCCTATCTTGACCTTTTTAGTGTAGGTGAAATTGGATTGGCCAGCAAAATGTTAGTCCGGTAGAAAGCATAAGTGATGTGGTGTTGGGGGCAGATGGTCGTGGATGCGGTCGATGGCGGAGTGGGCGTGGTCGGGGCGCGGGCGCGCGCTGGCGGCGGACGTGTGGCGCGGCGCGGCGCTGGGCGCGGCCAGCGTGCTGGGCACGGCGCGCGCGCTGCACGCCTGCGACGCCGTGCTGCAGGCCGGCGCGCGCCGCGGCGGCGGCGCCGCGCTCGCCGCCAATCTCTTCTCCTCGCTGCTTATAGGGATCATTGGTGAGTTGGCTCTTGTGTGTAGGTACAGCTGGACAGGTATGGTGAACCTTTTTTCTCTAGGAAGCCAGTCTCTGAACTAATAAAATTTTCTGTTGTTGATGTCTCAATTATTAGATTACCGGTTCCAACTAAAATTCAGAGACAAAGATTCAGAAACTTGTTAAAATGTTTCTTTCGAGTACACGACTGAAACTGATGGTTCACCATCATTTCCTAAAGATGACGAGGTAATAAATAATTCGTGTGGCTGTCACCCATACTTTTTTCAACCAGTACTTGTTTAAGTATTAATGGTCTCAACGAAATTATCAATTAATTCATAATCTATACAAGTGAGAAATTTTCCTTCCACAGCATTCGAGGTGCCACCACAAGGCTATACGTTGGCGGAAGCTTTTCTTGCTTTCGGCTACGTACTGTTATTGCGGCTCATCGAATAGTTTTCTGTCTTGGATAGGTACTCATAATAATTGCTCTTTGACAGTTTTGTAGGTACTTAACTCGACCTTAACCTTAACCACAACAAATAGTGCTTTTAATGTTAATTAAACTATTATATTAGGGAAGTATTGTAAGAAAACATCACTCATGTTTTATACTGAAAATTCCTGCCACAACTGTTCAACAGCATAAAAAATAAATAAAGGATATTCCTGAAAAATTGTCTGTCTGATATTATTTGGGTAAATCATCTAATTCTATTTCTTGGTCAAAGATATCTGTTATCGTGCAGTGTTATCTGCACGTGATAAACTTCTTATGCAACTACAAATTATTTATCACTCCAGTTTAGTCTGTTTCGTTGCAGGCGCGCTGAACGGGCTCCTCACCACCTGGATGCTGCTCAAAATCCAGGAGCACCAGCTGTCGTGGCAGGCGTGGCGCGACAGCACCCTGCACGTACACGTCACCCTGGCGGACGAGGAGCAGACCCTCACGCCCCGGTCCTCGGACGCGACCGTGGTCGCCGGCAGCGGCGGAGGCCCCCACCACCGACCGCAGCACCAACGTCCGCTGATCCTTTTATGGTTGCTCTTCCCTACACATTGCCGGGACCCTTAGCAGCCTAAGTGGAATTATTACAGAACATTCAATTTTTTTGGAAACGTAAGATTTGAAGTGATATTTACAGAACTACGATTTTACGCTCGTAAGTTATTGGGATTCTTTTGCTTGATTGCTGGATTGGCTACTTTCTTTGCAAAAATATGGCTTCAGACACAGCTTTACTCAAAATAAATGCTAACGCAGCGACTACCTGGACTCCTGCTGATATTAAAACGGTGTATGCTGCGTTCTGAAACATTATCTGCGAGTTTCGTTGGATTAAGTCGATTTTGAAGATGACAGCGACGTTCGTGTACTTTACGGCAAGCACTTGCGCTTGCTGCCTCCTTCTGCTGTCAGTGGCGCTGGTGCGGCACAACGCCAGGCCAGAGGGTCAATGAAGACACAACGCCAGATCTGATATTTATTTCGTAACCAATATAAATTGACACAATAATATGAATTTTATAAAACACTAGGCGATTACTCCCAGCTGTTATTATTGTCAAATGTATAGTCGAGTAGCAGTTATGATAATTGTAATAAACGTCGGTACTTCCCGTACCCAGTGCTCGGAATATCACTTCCTTATGGATGTAGGTATATGACAAGGCTTTCTTAAAAGTTACTTTGAAAACCCAGTAAATCGTGTAAAATCTAAAATCTATCAACACAGAAATAACTTCCAGCTATTTTCTAAGCTGTGATTAAAGAGCTTGACATTGATCACTTTCTAAGCGAATTTGTGAAATTCTCATTCCTTCTATTCCTTTACTCAATGGTGGGTCTTGGTAATTGGGTAATATTTAAAAATAACATCCACTTTTATAGTTAATAGATTAGGAGTTTCCAGATTTGAGTTGCATGTTTTTCATTACATGCAATCCGTCATTATTTCTACTAACGTTGGGGTTTACAATCTAACATCATATCCTACTAACTGCCATGCATAACATCGACGATAGACTATACTTACAAGGTGGTAAAATGTTATATAAAAGGGTCAATAATAAAAACGCAGCGGTCTTTGTTAATCATATTTATTTCATTATCAATATAAATTAACATAATAATATCAATTTCATAAAAATCAGTAGGCGATTATTTCAAGCTGTTATTATTATTGTCAAATGTAATAGTCAAGTAGCAGATATGAGAATTGTTAAAATCGTAATAAACGTCGGTAGTTCACGTACTCAGTGCGCGGATACCACTTCCTTATGTAAATGAATAAGACAAAGCGATCCTGGCAGCTAAACGAAAACAATAGCGAAAAGTACACGTATAAAAATCTACAGACTATGACCTAAATTTATCGATCGGTATTAGTCAACTTACGAACTAGTATAAAAAGAAATCACATACATCTTGAGATTATACAATAAATAGGAGGACTTATACGAGACTGCGCTTGGAGAACGACGAGTCGGGCGACTGGCAATAAACATCTGACAAACATTTAACAAACAAACAATATCAACAACATACGCTCTTTGGGTTCGCGACCTACTCCGGCGATAACATACGTAACTTATTTGTGACTTTAGCGTTCAACTACTTGTGTCTGACGCCCTGAGGGCGCGGGCGACTTAGACGCTGCGCCTATTGAACACAACATCGCCAATTGTTTACGAAACATCTTGGAAATTAGAACGTACTATTTTTGCAAACGTTGATGAATTTGCTGGTCAGAACAGAAAAGTATCCAATTGCGTTTCTTTACTCTTTTTGACTAGCGTTATTCTGAACAAGAAACTTCACCAAAACTTGCAATTTTGTTGTTCAACTGGTGTTGGTTCAATAAGGACAGCGATTAATAAGGGCCA
Organism: Glyphodes perspectalis; assembly: GCA_951394215.1. Taxonomy (NCBI): domain Eukaryota; kingdom Metazoa; phylum Arthropoda; class Insecta; order Lepidoptera; family Crambidae; genus Glyphodes; species Glyphodes perspectalis. The sequence continues at coordinate 372,407 of OX596209.1, read as the reverse complement.
GCTGTTCGATCACATTGATATCATTAAAAAAGTAAAGATTTTTATAAACCTTAAAAAGATTACGATTGATCTCTTGTCTTGTATTCTAATCGAAATGCAACAGTCTTATGTTGAAATATTTAAACAAATCTAGAATAACAGAGACAATGATCAATGTCAATAACTTGACTCCACCTGGTTAACCAAGCAGGAGCCTATAAGGCAGAAAATGTTTTATTTGATAATTGTATTATTTTCAATGTGAGGGGAGCAGCTGGCCCAGGTGCTGGTGCGGCGGTTCCGTCAGTTCTGGTCCTTGAACCTGCGGTGGATGGACTGCACGTAGGTAAAGACGCACTTCCAGTCCGGTTTCCGCATCGCCACCATGTCGTCCACGTCCAGGAGGGGGTAGATGCCCGCCTTCTCACTGAAAACAAGCAACGGTACAGTTAGTTCTTATTTATGGTTTCATGTGTCAGATGGGAAAAGTGAGGGTTATAGAATATACAAAACGCCGTGGCTATTTTAAGAGCAAAGAAACGAATAAAGAGCCACAGAATAAATGTTTTATAGACTTAGGACTTTAGACAGATTTTTCAACAGTCAGATAAAAGATAACAATCGAGTAAATCACAATCCGGGAGATTGTAAAATGTCATTGCCTGTTTCCTAAGTAAAAAACCGTATGACATTCGCAAATCGATAGCTTTATACTTTATCAGTCGGCTAATTCATAACTGTCCATTAATAAATCGGCCCTTATTGTTTCATATCTGGCAGCATTGATGGAATGGTTCGAGCGTAAATTGGATTTTAATTTTCGCTTTTAAATTCCTTAAAAATTTTCGTCGAGATACAATGCTTCTATTGTTATGTTTCTACCGAGTCGAAGGAACTAAAGGACATAAACTGTCTATTTAAGTTTGCATATTTCAAGTTTAGAACAATTATGGAATATTCCAATAGGTAACAGTAAATATGTAATTTCTTATTCACTGCTACTCCTATTTTAATGATGTCTTCATGGATGCCTACATTAATTATAAAGGAAATCGAACTCGCCAAGCGAGTCGTCAGCACTGGAATAAGATAAACGTGAACTCAACGGCTATTCGGTGGCACTGAATATGTTAATATTTAGCAGGTTTTAGATAGTCTCTCATTGTTATGTAACTTCATAAGTGTTATGGACTCACTCGGCAACTTTGAAGGCGAGCGTGAAATTGTGTCGGCGCTTGTCGGGCGTGAGCTTCCCGTAGTCGAACGCGTCGGGCAGGAAGTGGTGCACCAGCGCGCAGAACGCCAGCCCGTCCGCCCAGCTCGTCGAGAAGTTCTCCAGCTTCACATTCTACAACAGACGCCGGCTGTTACCTGCCTGCCGGGTAACAGTGGCACCTAGACCGTAGATGGTCACCTAGACCCTCCACGGTCCGGCTGCCAGTCCAGTTCAGTGCCAGTTATCTGGGCACTAGGGCCTAGCTGCTCAAGGATCCTGTCACTACGCTTATGATCGCATTTTTTAAGTGTAGTTCATCTTCAAATGTAGCAATCAAAACAGGGCAACTGTTTTGATTGAGTTAATTCATAGTTGCTCTGTTGGGCTCTATAGTTTCTGCTGCTTGTAGCCATCAGCTTCAGAAACTTGTCTCTTACATTTTGATTCCATAAATTCTCTGCAAAGTAAGTCAGGTTTCGGACTATTCAAGTCAAGGTAATTTATAATGAAACCTTTGATGGACTGGGCTAATTTATTGACCATAGGCAATTTATTGTTCTGGGCAGATTAAAATTGAAAAATGGATTTAATAACCTTAATCCTTGGATTTTTAGAACTTGTTCCAGTTCGCTAGATAGCATTGAAAAAAAAGGGTACATAATATTATTATGATGTGTGGTTATACCTAATAAAATATTATCTAGGTGTAATGTACATTTAACTAAGATTATAGCTTTTGCACATCCCAAAGTGAGGTACATTAATTTCTAAGTTTGTGGTTGCTATTTATTATACACACAGGTCTTCATAGTGATGGGTGCGTCTTAACTGTGCCTAAGGGTAGGTGACTCATATACAATTTGGTGTTTGGGTTATATTTAAAACGGTACCTTATATTTACACACTTTTTTATTTTCAAACGTTTCTGTAGATCACAAAAATTATTGAAACAAAATCATGCAGTTTACACATTTTTCTTCATATTTTGTCACGCGTTAGATTATGTTGAAAATTACAGGTAAATCAAAACCAACACATGCCTTTACAATAGATATTATTGTTTTGGAGTTCGTTCATTTGTTAGTTGGTTTTATTTTTCAAATCACACATTAATATTGAACGGCAGTTTTAATTCTACGTTTAGGTATTTGAAATACAATAAAATGTTCAATGGAATTGGTAATAATATTGTTGTAACGTGTTAAAATAACGTTTTTTTTATAAAGTTACGAAATTGGTGACGTGATGATAATGTGAAGAAATATATTATTGGTTACATAAGTTATATTATAACGCATAGAATATATACAGAACAGAAATAGCGCAGCCAAATGAAGCGTCAGGATAAGCGTGATATAGATAAGTGGTGGTGACGTCAGCCGTGTTAATGCTCGGAGCGCGTGCGCAGGCCGCCCTCGCATGCTGCCGACAACGCGATCAACATCCGATACATCCGTGCGCCCTTGCACTTTACTGATACATATCTTTCTTGCTCGACATTAGTTTCTTTCACTTTGGTCGTAGTTAATGATGTATTTCAAACAAAAATTGAACATGAAAAATTTGTATCAGTCCATCAGAAACGTTTTTTAACACCCCAATAAGTTTTATCCGTGACATGTGCGTGTGCACTGTGCAATCCTCTGTTTAAGTGAAAAAAACTGCAATTTTTTGGTACATCTTAAAATTTGTACACATTTTTACAACTATGTTTTGTTGATATTGTGCAGTTAGCGCTTGCTCTAAGAACACTTGAAACATAGTGGGGCGTTGCGTGTGCAGGGCGGTGTGAAGTGTACCTCGTAGTCCCGGGTCTTGTCGCGACACCACTGCAGCAATCGTTCTTTAATAGTGAGCGCGCTGGCTTGCAGCCCCGGGTCCGTGAACTTGAAGTAAGGCTGCGACGGAGAGCTCGGGCTCTGCGGAGTCTTGGGCGAGCTACAACCGGGCACTGAGGTTAGTCGCGAATCGTCGGTCAGCCTCGCCGGACCGGTTAGTGGTGCGCTGGCGTCGGTGCGGCGCGGGTGCGAGTTATGACGGATGTCGACTGGTTATTTACAAGAAACATGACGCGTGCTGCTTCGTGTAGTCTTTAGATGCTACGATTCAGCCGAGCATTTGTTTGAAATGAATCACAATGGTTTGAGTCGGAACAAGCATATACGTGAACTCAAAAGTGACTATATTTGTTTAGTGTTAACGCAAGTACTTATATATGCTTGTTCGTTTTGTAAATGAGTATAATAACGTTGCAGTGAAGCGAGTATTATACTTGTTATAGGATTATAAATTATATTGATTTGTAATATTTACTTGTATTTATCCTTATTCGAATCCACAGATATAGCTGCCGAAATAAATAAATATATTGTAGATACTAAATATGAAGCGGAAAGATTAATACATATTCATTTAAAAATATAACGTATACTGATATAGCTATTATAATTATTATAATTTGCCGTGGTGTTGATTTTTATTTTCTGTTTTTGGTCTGTATTCCTGTCAAGTGTACTTGAACGAAGTATGGTCTTGTGTTCAATTGATACATTCTGAATGTAATCGAACTTACTTGGGACTGTTGGTGGAATTTTGTTTCTCGAGCTGACGGAACTTGGCGAACGGCGACACGGGCTTGGGCGCCGGCCGGGTCATGCTCTCGATCACTGCGGATCAACGTCACCGGTCATCAGACATCATCGTCTAACATCTCATATCTATATGTTCCAGCGCTGATAATAGCCATACGATACCTTTCGAAGTTTTTGTGGTAGTGCTACTGCTAACGGTTTTTTCCGACGAGTCCCTCCTCACGCTCGATGTCACAGTGGTTACTTCCTCTTCCTCTGAAAACAGAATACCTCGGTCAGAATTATACTCCATAGACGCTATCGGATCTAACACTAACTCGGAACACTTGGAAAACGAACAGCAAGACATATACAGATGATACTTTAAAGCTATTAGTGAAAATAACACTGTTATAGGAGTCGGTGAAATGAATACGGATGTTACACAACATATTTACAACGACGTGAGGGGTGAGACGGCCCGCGGGGGCGGGGGCGGGGGCGAGGGGCGGTACGGGGGGCATGCGACGGACACGGGGCGGGGCGCGACACAAGCGTTAGGCAGCCCACACACACACGACTCACGCGCGTCTCGCTCGTCTCCCGCTCCTAACTAGTGGAATGTGCGCGCGGCGCTACGCGAGCGCCGACACCAGGTCCTCGAATGCGTCGTCGGCGTTGCTCTCGTCGAGGAACTGCAGCTCCGAGACCGTCGGCATGGTGCGGCTGCGCCCCAGGGAGAACGCCTGCGAGGAGCGCGCGGCGCGGGCGCGGACCGACGTCGCGTGCGACCGGCTCGTCGACGTCGTTACTGACACCGCCGGCGCTGTCTGCCCGGAGAAGTACGCCTCCACTGACTTCTTTTTCTCGTGAGCTCGTCGCGCGCAATGCCGCCCCTCGAACATCTTCGGCACGGCGAGCAGGTGCATGGACTTGGCGCGTGCGACCACCTTTCGTGGCGACGCGGGCTTCGGCGACCGGTCCGGGATCTGGTGCCAGGAGCCCGACCGGCTGAGCGGGCTGGAGCCGAGGCTGGCGACCGACTCGCTTGAGACCGACTCGCGGGACGCGGCGAGCGCGGGGCTGCGCAGGCCCGGGGAGTAGGGGCTCTCGTACTCGATGGCGGGGGGGCGGGGGTTCGGGGACGCGTGCGCGGGCAGGGGGGAGAGGCCGTTCTGTACAGGGACCCGTACCTGACTCCTCGCGGTCTCCCGCTTTTTCCGTTCTATCTGCGCGATCACGTCGCGTTTCGGGGAGGAGAATTTGTCGAGCACGCCCTTGAGGTTGTCAGCGGCGCCGCCGCGGCGGCCCTCGTCGTTGCGCGTGCGCACGCCGGCGGTGATGGTGGCGGCGCCGCGCACGGGTCCGCGCATCACGCGCGTCTCCACGCTGCCGTGCTCGGTGGTCGGCCCGTCGTCGGGGACGGACTCGCCGTTCTGATACGCGTAGGAGGGTTTGGCGTTCGCGTGGGGGCTGCCGCGGATCTGGTACGTTTGCTGCTGGTTCGGCTGAGATATGGGGGAGCGGGAGAAGTCGGTCCTTTCACCTTCGTTCATTACTACGTCTGGGAGGTAGTCTACTTTGTGCGCTCGGGCTTTCTCTATGTCGGGGGTCTGCTGGAGCGGCACGAACGTGGAGGTGACGTTGTTGGGCGTGTAGTCGGTGACGGTGTAGGCGCGCGGCGCGGGCGGCTTCCGCTCGGCGGGCTCGCTGTGCCCGTTGGTCATCGGCTCGTGGCGAGCTCTTTCGCGAATCTGTTTCTCGTAGAATTCAATCTGCAACTTCTGCGCATCGACTTTGGGCACGAACGGCACTGATCCTACGTAAGGTTTCACGTCCATTTTTCTCACAAGTTCCGGGGCTGCTAAATTATTCTGACTCGGAATGGCCTTAACGGGGTAGCTTTGTATTTGTGGGGGCGCGTGAGTCGGCGGCGTGGGGGGGTTGGGCATATACGCTTTTTCCCTGTACGTGGGCGGTGCCATTGGCGCGTTCGGTGGAGGTGGTGGAGATTCAAACTTAGAAATATTATTGACGATTCTCCTGGGCTTTTCTGTTTCAGGTGTAGCCCAGGGCACGTTCTGGACCGTCGGGCTAGAGGGCATCGGTTTAGTCGTACCGTACATGGGCGGAGGCGGCTCCGTCGTTGGTGATACCGTGTTATTTAAGACCGAGGGTGGGCTCCAGACCAGCGAAGGCGCATTGATGGGGGACGTGATCTTTGTGGGCGGTTTAAATGCAGACATCGGCGCGTGCGAGAATTGGTTAACCGGGATCGGTTTAGCGACGAACGGCTTGACAACGACCGGCCGCGTCGGTGACTGAGGCACGGGCGGCGGGAGCGCCGGCGGTGGCAGGGGCGCCGGCGGGGGGATCTGAACATGAGGCGCAGCATGCGCACGCGGCTCTCTCTTCTCCATAGTCCATGGAGGCTTAACAGTATTATTATTTGTAACGTCTGCGAGGAATTTCCTCGGCCGGGGCGCAGAAGGAGAGGGTGACTCGTCAGTCGCCCTCCAGAAGCGGCGCGCCGAAGATGAGCTCGAAGACCTGCTATGGTCATCTCGCTCGCGGGATTCAAAAGTATTTTTGATATTTCCGAATCGGTTGCTCCAGTTTGATTGGCCGTTGACTGTCACTTGGTTTTCTTCATTTTTGCGCATGAACGCCACAAACTTGCGGTCGTTATCGGTCTGAGGTTGAAACTTGGGCATGGCTGGTCCGCGGGGCAGGTCGTCGTCGGTGTCGCTGTCCAGCCTGTAGCCGGCCAGGGGTCGGCCAATATCTATTGTGTTGGCCCGTTTCATGCGCAGTCGCTTGTTGTTACTGAATCTATTAAGCGGTTTTGAGAGTTCCTCAGCCGGCGGAGGAGCGGCGAAATTGTACGTCGGCGGGAGAGGTTTGTACAGGGGCGCACGTTTCGGATCTTCTCTGACTGGCTTCTGCGTGACGGTAGGCGCGGCTACTGGGGGAGGCGATCGTCGCCGCTGAGGAACGCGCCTCGGGAATTCGTTGACTCTTTCCTGTGCCTGCGAATTGAATTTATTGGCTATTGCGGCTATGCCACTCTTGGCGTCAGACTGACGCCGGGCCGCCGGTGGGTGCGGCTGTTGCTGCTGGTACTGCGGTTGCTGAGGTGGCGGTGGCTGCTGCGGCTGTGGTAACTGCTGCGGATACTGAGCCGGCTGCTGCGGTTGCTGCGGCTGCTGGTACTGCTGTTTTTGTTGACACTGCTGCTCCTGATGATACTGCTGCTGCTGTTGTTGATACTGCTGCTGCTGTTGTTGATAATGCTGCTCCTGTTGATACTGCTGCTGCTGTTGTTGATACTGCTGCTCCTGTTGATACTGCTGCTGCTGTTGTTGATACTGCTGTTGTTGTTGCTGTTTTGGTGGTTGAGGCTGTTGAAACTGCACTGGTTGTTGTGATTGTTGTAGTTGAACTCCATCTGCACTAGAGTGTCGGAAGAAATCTGGTTTCTTCGGACCTGAAGCTCGTCTTTCGACAACGCAAGCGTCCCTATTTACCCTTGGGGTGTCGACAAAGCTGGCAGAGTGCTGAATAGGCGCAGGTTTTTGTCGCGATGCGATTGCATTGTGATAGCTAACTGACTCGTCGACGCTCTGTTTTCTTTCCGGGGTTGCTGGTTCCTCTGTGCTGTTAGCTCCGGAAATTGAAGATTGAGCGCCAGAGCTTTGAGATAAAGATTCAGCATCTAGAGCAAGATGGTCTCTGTCGACCAAGCGGCGCGCTTCGGCTAGTTCCTCGTGCGTGACGCCGACGGTGTGCCGGGCGGCGCGGCTGCGTCGGCGCGGCTTGCGCCGGCAGCCATCGAGGCGGTCGGCCGCCTCGAGCGCGTCTTCCAACCTATCGGCGAGGGTGAGGAGGGCCCGTGCTTGCGGGTGGTCTGTAGGGGGAGCGAGGGCGGCCCTCAGTCGCGCCAGGGAGCGGCGCACGTCGGCGACGACGTCGGCTCCGGCGGCGCCGAGGCCAGCAAGGAGACGCTCTCCGCCTCCACCGAGGAGGCCCTGCAGCAGTGGAAGGAGGAGGGACTCACCGCGCGTCTCGTCAGCTCCGTCGGTACTCTCGCCGGCGGCCGCCAGCGCCTCCGTCACGGCGCTCGCGCATGCTGGATAACAACAGACATTATTAATAGGAGTTCGAAAAGAGGGAGAACTAGTGTGTCCTAGAGGATGCCCACCTTCCTGTTCGGCCATGAGGGTGCGGATGCGCGCACGCAGTCGACGACGTTGCTCGTAGTCTGTGCACTCGTCTAACTGAAATGGGAGAAAAATGCGTATTGAGTTACAATACTATTGTGTAAATTACTATGCAAATAGTATAACATTTGCAATTTATTATTATTTGCACAGTAATTTACATTTTTGGCACATGTAAATACAACATGTGAGAACATATTATAACATATACGACTGGCTTGTTGGTCGAGTGGTCTGAGATCCTGGCCACGAAATCGAAGAGTCGCGGGTGTGAATCCCGCTAGGGGCAAATGTTTCGTGTGATGAACATGGACGTTTGTAGGTACTCGAGTCATGGATGTTTTTGACGTATTTAAATATGTTTATCCATTCTAACTAACTAACGAACTAGGGAATTGGTGTGTCAGTCTGGGGAATAAAAAAAAAAATCACTACGTTGCAATCCTGAGAGCACTGTACCTTCCGAAAATGGTTCCACATTATTATGGTGATAAATAACTCTATTCAAATTAGGTTTCCCAATTAATATTTTAAGCACTTTCAACCTCATAAATAAGACACGAACAAGACTTTATCAACGAAAAAGAAGTCTAACTTATTGGAATGTCTTATTTAATAATTCAAAATCGCGAAATGAACGGGACGTGTCAACCCCGCGGCCACCGATCACAATGTGGCAGCGGTCACTCTCGCATTCGCTAGCAATAAATCATTGCAGCTTTCTCGTTCAATTTTAAGCCTTACGACTAGTGGTAATATAGCTTAATCATTGTTAGTATGTTAATAATGTTATTGTCAATTGTGGCATGTCCGGTGCGGAAGGCACGCGGAACTGGCTCTGCCCTCAAATGCGTTTCGCTTGTCGTCCGACTTGCTCTGATATTCATTTAGGTTGTTACTCGTGCGATTGACGAACGTAAACAAAGGCAAGTTCGTCGTTCATTTGTATTGTGGTCTTGGTCAACTGCGCCGGTATCACATTTTGTAAGAATATAGATAAAACTCAATACAATAGTAGGTATATATTGGTTTTTTATACGCTCACTTAAAAAGAATTGGTTGCTGAAGCGGAATTGTATATATAATTATATTCATTATTCGTATCGTATTCATTGAATTTCATTGTATGTGCCCATACATGCCCATACATTATCTTGTGCATATTTCAATTTCATTCACGGTTATCCAGTGTAAACACGACTAACTACGTCGTTTATTTATATGGCAGACCACCATGCACGTTCAAATTGTAAACTTAGGTCATTTCACTGGCCATTATTTTCATTAATGAAAGGAAATTTCTAACAACTCAATTAGTCAGTGTTAAAGAGTCGAAAGAGGTCTGATTCATGGCCACGTGTGTGAGGCGAGTCTAGGAACTTGTCGGGACGAGTGCGCGTAAGCATAAGTGCGCACACCACTTTCGCGCCGGACCGTGCGCGCGCGCAGTTCTCACGCTGTCGCACGCGGATTCACTGCCGTGCGGCGCGAGACACATGCTGAGAGCGGTTTGAAATAAATTGTTTTTTTTTACTACTAAATGTATGTAGTAGTAAGTTTGGTTAAGAAAATAGTTTCCGTTTAACAGGACCATGACTTTCAACGCTAGACTAATACTGGTTCAGAATTGTGGATATTATAAAGTTGCTACCAAATTTAGACTAACCGGAAGTTGTAGATAAAATCTGGATGCATGTATTTAGAAATCAAATCTTCTAACTCTTTATTCAATATTGAAAGATAACAAATCAGTTATGTTATAGCACTTGCCCCCTTTGGTTTTATCACATATTTACTGATTTTGTATTAAAAGCTAAGAAATATCTATTAAAAGCTGCCAAACTTTGTACAGTATTAAGAAGAAATTAATTATAAAACAAACTATATAGCACGTTGTTTCTCCCCATAAAGTACAGCTCATAATTAAAACACCGCTTAATTAACAACTCTATCTGAATTTTCGTGGTCTACCCGGTAGCTGATCGCAGCGATCCATCATTTCCGCTCGACCGCTATGCGCCGGCGCGCTGGGGGCGGTCAATTTGTCGGCCGCGGACAGGTTTCACGCCTCGCGCGTAACCCGCGGCCCGCTGTCGCCTGCGGGTGTACGCTCATTCATACGGCTCTTGCGGCGACTGATTGCGTTAGAAAGCTTGTTTGAGCAGTAATAAATTACGAGTGCTTATTCGTCAATATTGGTATATAAAAGACGATGTCTTTTTATATGAGAGCGCTTTAAATATTTCTTACAAATAGACTCGAAGGCAATGTGTATCAACGTAGATATTTTGAAAAATAATTTTGGCAACATCCTGATGACAGTGAGAGATACATTTTGTATTTGAATTTGTGTTTTTTTTTGCAAGAGACAATCTCAACATACTGGTCGCAGTTAATTAACATAATAAGCCTTTTCATTAACAGGCTAGCCTTTTTATTAAACATCGCTGTTCGCCACCAAACGTAACTCAATCTACTTAAAATGAAATACACGAGCAATCCAAAAATCAGTTCAAACCAATCATCTTATAACTCTCACAATCCTCGCATTACATAATCTTGTTAACAGCATCGAATGCGACCAGTAACGAACACGTAACGAATGACCAGCACAATTGGCTCCGAGGTGTTACCGCCCATTGTGGATGCGAGGCAACGGCGAGACGCTGTCTAGCGAGGAGATTTCTCCGATGACTTGCCTGTACTGACTTGTTGTTTATGCGTATCCTAAGAAGCTTCGGCTTTGAGGTTGAACGTACAGTAGACGAAGACGACGTTAAAGGATGCATACATATAATCCATCCATCAAGGCTCCAATCCCCGAAGGGGTAGGCAGAGTACAAGGAGCAATGAGCTCATTAAAACACAAAGTTAATGGATACATACATCCTAAAATACTTTATCCCCATAAAATACCTATATAAATTGCACGGACTAATAAAAATAGAAGGACTCCACGCTGTCATAGTATAGCGTGAAGCCACGTTTATGCATGTGTGAGTGAGATACTTAAGGATATCAGATATCGGATATCTGTCATTTGGAGCACTTATTATGTCCATGTGTGACGTAAGTTGCGTGTAAACTTGGAGCACCTGGGGAGCTTTAACGTCTAGTTAGTGGCACGGACTTTTTCTTTATTTACTATAACGTAATAGATTTTAGCCTATTTTATTTTTAGACCGTGACAAATTCATCGAATAAGGTCATCTAATAATGTAAAAAGGTAGCGAAAACAAAACCACAAAAAGTCTTAAGTTGACAAATGACATCACCTTTATAGCTATTTATCGCAAACTTATCAAATGTATGTAAATAAATAAGACCGCTGAAGGCTGAACTGCCTAATTACTTCAGTCCTTAAAACCGAACCATATTGTAGATATGTAATTCGATATGGATTTTCTATTGCTCAAATTGATTTCATAACGATTGAGAGCGTTGCAATGACTTACAGTTATTGCGCTCGCTGCGCGGTCACCTGAGTAACATCCAACATGTTCGCACCTAGCGCATGCGCACATGTCCGCGGAAGTGAGAGTGCTTGTGACCACTAGGGTTTCCAATCGTACTGTTAAATGAGAATACTGTTTTTCCTACGTTGATACTCTTTTGTGTTCCATGTTGGTCTGGGACTTAAAAAAGAATGTGCCAACTGTGTTTCTTGCCTAGCATGTCGTAAATGGCGACTAATGGTATATGGGGTTTTGGGTATGTGATTGTGTAGGCGACGAGCTAGCCACTTGTCACTACTTTCTTAAAATCTTCCATTTAACCCAGCCCAGTTTTGTTTTTGGCTGAATGTTGTTAAAGGGTTCTGCTGCCCCTTTGGCTCTGCCTACCCCTTCGGGGATTACGGGCGTGAGGTTATGTTTGTTTGATACACTTTTCTGTTCAATAAAAAAAAAAGTAGATATACAAAATACTGTGTTTGTGTCCCCTGGTATCCGGAGCTGTAAAGTTTGTATAAAAAGCAAATACTCCGGTAGTAATATTGAGCAAGAAGCTCCAAAAAATATGTTTTCAAAACGTAAAAAAAAAAAACGGTTTTCTGTTGTAAAATACTGTCCAATTTATTTCTCCGACTGTAATTTAATTCTTTACTCGTACCCAAAAAGTTGGGAGCCCTAGTGACCACTCACACGCAAGTTCAACGGCTTCGACGCCGGGCGGTCGTTCCGACGGCGCATGATCAATCGGAATAATAGAATTGCACACGCACATAGATAATTGCAGTGACTTTTGAAATGCATATTGCGCAATTGCTGTTGTGATGTAAAGTGATTTCCGGAAATGGACAAAATTAAAAGGAAGTTGCGCTAAATGATATTACCAATGCCAATAAAGTTTGTGTGTAATCATATCCGCCTACGGTCTCCTTTCAATTGATATTGTTTTAATTTTCCCGAGGTAGGTGTATTTAATCGTCAATTACAATGTAAATAATTTTAATTGGGCTTAATTTTTTTGGAACCCTCTTTGGAACTGAACATAGTTGGCAATTGGAACTCCTCTCCTTGTCTCCTATAGTATTTTACAAAATCTCAAATTGTTACTACTTTTACTTCTCTCATAGAATAAGCCCTGTAAACACTAGATATTAAATAAATTCTGGCGAGTAGGTACTCACGAGTTTCCTCAGCACGCGCTCGTCCCAGCACTGGTCGAGGTCGAACTCCTCAACGCTGCGGCTGCTGCTGACCTTGCCGCCGCTGCTGCGGACTGTCTCCTGCGACAACGAGAGGACACTGGTCAGTTATGTTGGTGGAGGCTGGTGACCAGTTCAGTACTTACTAACACTGGTTCTTAAACACTGAATAGTTAATGGCTGTTCCCCACTAAACATGAAGAAGTGTCCACTGGGCTTAATATGGTGCATAAACACCGTACAACAGGCGAATATAGTGTGGCCATTAAACACCACATGTTTATAACTTCGTACCGTTTGGTTTTAAACAATGTTTATGCTATTTTTCCTATTTCCTATATAATTGTATAAAAAATAAAAACGAAATCGTTAAGTATTTAATTGTTATGTACATCCGTAAAAGCTTCTTTAATCATTTGTATCTTAACATCTCACATACATTCTTGTAACAAGCAAGTCCCAAGTAAAAATAAACAAGAACATTATATCCCTGACATCAACGTGTTTCGTTAAGAAATCGTCGGGTTACCCGTCGCTATTCTTAGCAAAAACTATCGTAGTGAGAAAGACCTTGTCGGCCGAGAGTAGCGACTGCCCTTCCTCCGACCGCTATTTTTACAGATCTCTTGAAAAGCTTTCAAATGGCGTTGTAAATGTCGTTATTAATTTTCTGATTCATTTTTATCACACTTTCATGGTCCCAGTTAGACAATAACAATCTTTGATAAAATGTGCTCTGGTTAGAAACAGATTACTTGGTTGTTAAGGATTTTGATGATTTGACGACGGACATTGCTTTTGCTCTGTTGTTTCAATTTTAGATTATTTATAATAGTAGATTAGCATTCCGGTGAATGCTAATCTACTGTATGAAAGCTAACATACAAGAGCTTAACTATAAAAAAAATATTATGGCGGGAATTACTAACAGTGCCACAAACGAACTACATCGTCCTAGCTGATCCACATTTATTTTAGTTTTGTACAAAACCAAACCGAGTAAGTAAGCTCAAAGTGATTAAAATAAAACTTCTATAAACGCTTGAATGACTAACTCGTTAAAGCCTTTAATATAACTTGCTGTGTGGTCACACACTCATTAACGATGACGCTCCTATGTTAAAGTTTAAACCTTTTTATGACAGTGCTGTTGAGCTGACCGTTGCGATTCAATTGTTTTACCAATCACCAGCAGCTGTGAAGTGGAGTGCTCGTCAATTTGTTTATGGAACGAGCTATAAAGCCGATGCGGCCGCTGCGGCACTCGACTCAGCTTGTGGTCGGAATGAGGGCAGCGATGGTCGATACAGCTATCGGGTTTCGTGATTGATTCCAGTGTGTTTATTGGGTCGATGTGGTTTTATTGAAACCGAAATACGAGCACTCCATCTACCGTGTACTTGCAATTAATAATAGCAAATGTATGTGCTGATACTGGAGAAATACTTTGAGTAGTAGTGAAACCATTTAAATTATAAGATCTATTTCATATGTCATAGTTTTGAGAGTATTTTTTTGTGCTAATTCCGTTGTAATTTCTTATAGTTGGGTTAATTATTTTTGTTTTAATTAGTTACCTACATGTAATTGTATTTCTTGCGGATGTTAAAGGAATTGGAATGCTGTTATTGAAATAGGTATTACTAAAGATATCTCTTATACAACATTTCAATTAGAAATATCTCGTATATGAATGAAGTCATTAGTGTAAATAGTAATGATCTCATTAAATTCACTCCCACGCATCTTATTCGCAATCGTCGCTAAATAAATTTTGTTAATTATTTTGTTTGTGTCTTTGTTAAAAAATGCTTTCAGTAAGCATTATGTATGTTTATTTTGAATGTTTGCGTGTGTTTACTTACGCAAGCAGCAAGTCAAGGTCGGCGCAGGCGCAGGTTATGTCACCGACGAATGGCCGACAGCTGAAGAAAGTTCCCCGTTCCGCCGACCGAGTGGGCGGTAAATAATAGCCAAAACATGCAATAAATACGCGCCTAGCTTTCAGGGTTGCCGGATAGAGTATTTTATTAGAATACCTACAGAAATAATAAGGTAAAGATTCAAAAACTTAGTGTTTGTTTTAAGACATTAGATACGTGAAAGATGGTGGATCTTATAAATTCTAATCTGTATTTTTTTAACAGCGCGTATCTGAGATAATTATGTTATAAAAATATATAAAAAATTGTAAACTGTAAGATATTTATACAAATTATGTATAACTATGGATGTAATCAAGATTTAACTACATCCTTCGGTCCATTTTCAGGCATGAAAATTAAGCCCATCATCACGCTAAACTTAATCTGCAGATTTCATTAGTTTTTGCGGCGGAATCAAAATCCAGTTATTCTTTACCTAGACAGTTTTCAAACACAACTAAAGAGTAACACACATCTAAGTATCATTCAGTACACACATTCGCCTAATATTTATTAGAAATAAGTAAGATTGTATTCGCCAGCAGCCCTGCTTGCACCAGGCCTGGCCTTCGGCGGCTACTCGCGGTTGTAACATTTTATTACTTTCGCAAATAAATCGCGCGTCACGGCTTCGCGGCGGCCGGTATCATCGGCCGGCCCCCGGCCTGTGGTCAATGGAGGCGAGGATATTAATAGGCTAAATGAACGCCATTTAAAAACGTTAAAGATGCGGCTGCGTAATATTGCGCACTACTTTTAGGGCAGAATTGTTGACTAGAATCGACAAGCTGGTGAAGTTAAGAAAACCGCAAGGCGATTTTATATATTTTCCGTATTCTGATGACGTTGGTGGTATTGTTTTCATTCATATATACGATACAATAACATTGTAGAAAGACGCAACGTGTTATTAAATAAAACTAAATATAGTAAACCAACACACAATATTTGTAATCATAAAAACATTGTTACTTTTGAAATCTTCCTTTACTGCAAAGCATGTTTGGGTAGTGTTCCTGATATGAAAGACTGATTTGTGTAGGTAACCTTCCGTTAATATGTTATTTTGCTGCCTCGTACCCAATTGACGTCATTGATAGCCCATGTTGCTTTTAGTCTTATTGATGTTACTAGTTCTAGTTAGGCTGTTTACGAAAAGAATTTTTGCGAAAGGCACATTTTGCGGAATAAATATCCGACTACATCACATACATTGATCTGACTCCGAGGTAAGTAGCTTAAGCACTTGTGTTACGGATATCAGAAACAACAGTGGTATTACAAATATATACTTAAATATTGGATATTAACACCCAGACACAGAACAAACACAAGTATTCATAATACGAATGTTTGTCCTGGGTGGGAATCGAACCCACAACTCTTGGCGCATGGGGCAGGGTCACTACCGAATGCGCCATCGAGCCAGTCAAGATACACTCTGCGTTTGAGCCAATATACTCATATCATTCAAGTGAAGTTTGTCATTGAAGTATGTAGCATTGAATGGGCTGTTTTTTAGTTTCGTAACTCAATGGGTCGTGTCGCCGACACGGTCCACGTTATAATTTGGCGCCAATTTATCGAGGAGCTTGAGAAACCAGCTTGGTAACAATGGGTACCTTTCATCGATTCTTTAGTTTTACGACCGCCATTGCAGAAACTAAAGACTTAACCAATGCTGTTACGAAATGGGCACCTACGGTGGATTAATTAAGTTTCTCGTGAAATGTGCAAATTAACCAGAATTTCTCAGATATTTATTTAACTAAAGTAACTTACCTTTAAACATACCCGTACTTCAAAAATATTTAATGATCAGAAGAATAAAACATGATAAATTTTTGTTTTATTTTTCATAAAAACCGTAGAGCTTGTATAAAAAGGATCATGAATATTGAAGAGGCGAGTGAGGTGTGTAAGGATCGTGCCATATGGCGTTCGGTTCTCTCTGCCTACCAAGCTAGGGAAGTTTAGTTAGTTAGTTATGAATATTAGTTTGTTCCGAAAAGGTTCCAATGTAAGCCCCAAAGTTTATTTAATTTAGTACTTTCAGTCTAAGCAACGTAACTCAAATAGGTATTACAAATTTGTGTAACGCGACCTTAATTTCACGTAGAAATATAAATAACATTTACAGTAGGGCAACTTGTGTATCTACCTACTTATTGAAATAGCTCGTTTGGCAAAAACTCAATATGTATATATCTTATTACACCTATTCCCTTTCTACAAGTCTTTCGTAGAATTTGGTTTATTTTTAAGACTCGCATTTCTATGCCATTTTCATTATTTGGTTACTAAGTATATAAATGGATCGATGCCAGTCAGCTTTTTACAAACTACAAACTATTTCTTAACTAAACATCGTGTATAATATCGTGATTCGGTCCTTGAGAAATTGAGTCCCGACACCAATTCTTTAAGTGGCCTTTTTAGGTAAACGGATCATCAGTTTGCAATATTTGGGCCAATTTTATAAATAGTTATAAAAACAAACAAATTTGGCATACCCATGCGCACAATCGTTGGTCACAGGTCTTTCTTCAACTAGGTAAGTTTATGATCTTATATGACTTAGTTGAAGAGACTATTTTGCCCAACATCACGTCATCACGTACACTGGGGCCACGCGATCACATAATCCATATAGATGACTTAGTATCCTTACCACATGGTATGGACTCTAGATCATCAGAATGAGGCAGTGCAGCATTTGTCAAAAAGCCTTTAAAAGTCACGGCCTAACGACGGATATAATCAGATATCAGATATAAATATAAGACTACATCACTGATTGAACATTGATCTGACTCCGAAGTAAGTAGCTTAAGCACTTGTGTTACGGATATCAGAAACAAGATTGGTATTTTATTTTATTTTACAATTATATACTTAAATATTGGATATTCACACCCAAACACAGAAAAAACACAAGTATTCATCACACGAATGTTTGTCCTGGGTGGGGATCGAACCCACAACTCTTGGCGCATGGGCAGGGTCACTACAGAATGCGTCATCGAGCCACTCATATAAACGCACAGAGCCAGAAGAAGGGAGCAGCACAAAGATGATAGACAACATGTGGGAACAAAAGACTTGGTGGTCACTGGCAATTACATTGAAGCGACCGCCGATCTGACCTTCGTAACCCTTAGATAGGGGAACCAGACAATTATTGGATCATGATTACAAAACCAAATTTGTTTGAATTTGCAGGTTTCATCACGATGTTTTCTCTCACCGTCGAGCTAGTGGTATAAATACGTACTTACATAGATTTGAAAAATCCAGAGGTACGTGCCCGGGTTTGAACCCGCACTCCTCGGTTAAGAGGCGCGAGTCCTTACCATTGAGCTACCACCGCTCTCTCCAGCTTTACAATATCACCAATAAATCCTAATGACATTCGACGCATTACATCCAGCACCAGTTCAAGATCAAGTCGCCAGGAATTCCATCGGCAAAGCAGAAGTATCACCACTAGTCTGTTTACATTGCACTATTCCAGAGCTGGCCGGGTGCCAACCCGGAAAGACCTATATACCGGGGAGAGCTAGCTCAGCCAAGGAGACTGATGAGCTTCGCTGATGTCTACTTGTAGATGGGGCGCCAGTGAGAGGGGAGATATTTTTAGACTTTATTCATGACAATGCTCTTAGCACGAGATTAGCTGAGATTGTGCTCGCGTTTCAATTAGCCCTTTTGCATAGCAAACGACGTCTTGTGCGTCTAATGACTTTGTCGCAAACTAGAAGATGCAATGCAATCAAAGAATCGGAGAGATTGACTTGAACGAACTAAGTAAGAATATTTCTTTCAAAATTACATAAGATTTGAAAGTTGTCAAGCTCAACATGAAAATGCATCGTAATTCTCAATCAACTGACGACCTCGAAGTCAAATAGCTTTATGCTAATGAGGCTCTTCATCAAATCGCCTCGTCACAGGCCTGTTGGCCCAGCTAATGCTAGACAAATATTAGCGAGCCATATCACGGTGTGCTTATGCAAATACTTTATTAATTGTGTTTGTTGTATTAGAAATCGTATGGTCATCAGCATTATCATGTTTTCTGGTTTGTATTAGCATAACAATAAGAAGGTATATATTTGCGTCGTCATGTAATTCTATAAGGTATTTAAATGGCCCTCTTAAGCGAAGCTGTGGAATAATTATCCCTTGCCTGAATTATAACGACGATATGTAACATAAAAATGCCGAAATATTTAATTCCTCTCATGAAAAAGTTTATTACCTGCTAGAACGATAAAATATCTTTATATGTACTTAACTGACCACATAGTATTGAAATGGCCTTACAAAATGTAACGGTTATTAATGCGTTAAATAAACAAAACAGCAATTAAATTGATTCAGCGATCACGCTTTCCTCTATTATAACGACGTGGCTTATTTTAACGGCTGTATTGCGAAAATACCCAGGACCAACAGCTTAAACTGATCACTTTACCGTAATTGGTCACTTAACCGCGAAAGGTTTTAATTTAAGTTGGATATAAAGTACCTACGTCAAATGGTATCTGATGGTTTCACTAGATTCGTAATGACAGTCTAGTGGATGACAGTGGGACGAGGAAGGTGTGCAAAGCCAAACGGCTCTTATTTTTATGTCAGGCTTTTGTCACATAAAGCCTCCGATCACTGCCCTGAATTCGGATTAATCAATTTATTGCTTCACCTCCAAGGTCTTAAATAAAATGGGCTATTAATATATAGTGCTATTGATTCACATATAAAATATCGGTCAAAATATGTGCTCCTTCAAAATATCGGTTCTTGTTTGTTAATTTTAGAAGACCATTGGAATGCCAGTCGGCCGGGACATAAAATCAGAAATGTGGCTGACTAACCACGGCCCGGGACGTTGTTTTGTTGCATTCATAAAGGGAAGGGTGCCATTTTAAAACTAAGTTCGCTACTAAGTTGCGAGATCTCAAGGTTGAGGACTGAAGAGATTGAAAAGGCCAGTATGTTGTCAATCATCAAGCGAATTTTTTTGGTGCCAGAATATTTAACTCAAATTTTTTTTTAACATTTAACTGACCAAAAGAAACATATATACTCTACTTTAAAAAGACTCAAATAATAATGTAACTTCAAATAACTAGATCTAGGAAGAGAGATCGCCACTGAACATTGATGTCAAATGAATCGTGTTTTGTCCAAGTCAAATATGCCACAGAACGCAGTTGCATAATTTGTTAATATGCATTCACAACGTCAAGTACACGCAGAACCTCTCAACCTTCATATGTGCATGTCAGAATTACAAAATTAATACACGTGCAATAACGGCAATATTGTTTTTTCTAGCACTTGGACACTGAATTCTAGTTTCAACAGGTAGTATAGGCGCAGTAATTAGCCCTCAATCCTGCGATGAATCACCGCATGTGTGAAGCGAATGCGTGCCAGACTGCACGTGCAGTCAGAATAACATGTTTTGACAATGCACCCCATCACGTGGAACACTTCTATTTGAGGGATTGACACCGCTTGTGCAAATGCAATTGACCGATTTGTTTTGCTAATGTAACAATAGCTCTTGATGGATATCTTGCACAAAGAGTTTGTTAGTGTTAATACTGAGAATTTGCGAAGTACATATTTTAGGAAGTGTTGGATAATAGTCATGAAAGCTGCCAAAAGTCGAGCTCACATGTGTTGTTGACACATTGTTGGGCACATTGATGCATCTTTTTGTCATGTCATCTGATCTTTTAACAAAGATCGCGTGCGCCGATCAAGCGATACGTTGGCCTTTGTGGGTATCTGTTTACCGGAGTCCTGACGCGGTGGGTGCATCGAGCATGACGAGTGTAACGATGACAGATGTCGCAGCATCGCTCATCACGGACGGACAATTACAATGTGCAAGTGTATTCATTCCCGAGCCGTGAATAAACATGGAAACCGAGCCAATAGTAACATTACAGCCGTGACGCTATTGACATGGCAAATGCCGTTGAGAGGAATAACACTAATGGGTTGCTGATGAAAGCCGATGGCATGTTTGTTTAAAATTTTCCGATTTTACTGTATTTCTATATAGGAGAGCGGTGGTAGCTCAGTGGTAAGGACACGCGCCTCTTAACCGATTAGTGCGGGTTCAAACCCGGGCACGTACCTCTGGATTTTCTTCAAATCTATGTACGTATTTATACCACTAGCTCGGTCATGAGGAAAAATATCGTGATGAATCCTGTAAATCCTGCAAATTCAAAATACTTTAGATTTGTAACCATGATCCAAATATTGACTGAACGTCTCACTATCTTAGGGTTACGAGGGTCAGATCGGTAGTCGCTTCAATGTAATTACCGGACTCGCTAAATCCTGGATCATGGTCTTAGCGGACCCCGTCTAAGCACGGGACATAACGCTAAGAAGATGATGACTGTATTTCTATATAGGAGTATCTACTGGTAGTTCTACCTACTCTTTGTAGTCAATTTCAATGCATATTTTATTGTAAATAAAGAACATTTTTCTCTCTCGTTAATGTATGTGTACTTGTAGTATTAACTCGAATTAAATAATAACCTTATTCGTTTTCTTCTTTCTATCAACGCGCCATTTTTCTAGTCGGGGTTCACGACCCTCGCCGACAACGACCATTATGACCTAAGACACTTGATAAATCTGAAATGATTTAGTAATTGAAGTGATTACCATCAGACTTCCGTAACTCTGAAACAGCGTAGCGTTCGCAAGGATTCTGACCTGATGACCTGATAATCAGGATCGTAAAATGAACAATAATGGGTTATTAAATTAATCGCACTCGGACCACACGCAACACGCAGCAGCCGAGGCATTGTGGCAATATTTATAGAGGCGTGTCACCGGCAGAAGATCAGTGGGCCAGATTTTTGGCAGGTCGCGCCCGGCGAAAATACTTGCGCGAGCGCAACGCCCGCGCAGCACGATCTAACTGCCGCAATGCAACCTAATAGCATCATAACATAATTGTACCGACAAATCGAGCAAATAGACCAATAATTTAACTTCAGAATATTAATATAATGCACTCTGAGGGCAATCGTCCCGTTTCTAGAGGAAAGAAGAGTAGACTGCATTGATTTAGAGACGGATGCATGCTGTATTTTCTTAAGTTACTGGATATAATTCGCTTTATTACCTCCGAAGGGAAAGGATACCTACTTGTACGTCTAGAGGTGGCAACTGACATTGTGTATATTATAGATTTTCTCTCCATATTTGCAGTAAGTCAAGAATTTCACAGACACATTATAATGAATGGATAATTTACGATTCGAGACTTGACACCGTTTTCCCGCGCCAACTTCAACGTTTTCGCGGAAACGTGCCTAACATAAACTAAGAAACTTTACTTTCGGAAACAACCCGCACCATTTGTTGTAAAGCTTAAAATTGGCGCGGGGTGCGCACGCGCAGGGCCCGGCGTGAAAGGCTGTCGGCAAATTAAATTGTCGCAGCTTAACAAAGACGGACGCACTTGTTTTGTGAGCGAGCGTAAGAAACGATCTTTGACTTGTGAGATTGATGGCAATCAGGCTTGGAGCTCTTTTTCTTTATTTATCTTTCGAGTGGTTTGTTTGTGTCTGTTTTTAGCGCAGATCAATCGAGGATTATGCGCAAGTTCATTGACAGTGAAACGAAATGTGCGTTAAAATACGTTGGCGGATTATTTTGGACATACATCGTTTGTCAAGAGTTATTTACTAATCAAGGTTCGCTGTGATATACATAAATGAATTATTTCGAAGTGGATAATGCGAATTATTCTAAGTGTGTGTAGACTAGATGACACTTGGAAACTCACTTCTCTTAAAATTAAATTTAAATTACTATTCGATATTCTACGATCCACTACTCTATGTTTCTCATATTTTATTTTCATTTCTTACATTCATACAATGACCTATTTAGTTACCTAGATTTACTAACGTTTGTACAACCTTATTCTAGGTTTTTGGCAATGTTTTTAAAAAATAATAGTAAGTAATACATTTTGTGCAGTTCTTTCATAAACAAAAAGCCCATTAATTGAGAGGTGTGCACTTTATTGAGTCTCACGGCGGCCGAGAGAGACCGTCTGGAAACATCTTTTATCACGTTCGGTCCATCTGGGAAGCGTATAAATATAATTTAATGGTAAACGTGTTTGAAACGCCAAATGGCTGAGCATAATAAATAAATCACGAGGATGATGGAGTGCCATGGCTTGTTTATGTGTTGATTTATCTCACCTGCTGCTCGACAAACGAGTGGGAATAATTGAATGATTTCACAATTAATTACGGAATTAGATCTTAATGCCCGTAAATTCATAATTAATTACGGATTAGCGACAAAATCGTGATGGCTGTAAATATAACAGGTCATTGTTTTACTGATATGGTTGTTTTTGGTCGACTTCTACGTGCTTTGAATGTTGTCACAGTTGAACTCGAAAGACTGAATGTGTTAAAATATAAGTCAGAAGGCCGAATACCGTCATAACACAGATACTTACTACATTAACCCAGATTGTGTTGGCTACTCGAGGGGCAAGAACAATAATTATTGTATAATATTGTTCTTGCTTACAATAACAATTTAAAGACAATATAGGAACATCGTTTCCGAGTTTAATTGCAAGTAGGAGTGGTTTATTCCATCAATCATTGCGCTAACGCAGAATCTGTGCAGTTAATCCTTGAATGGTGTCCATCTTGCGTGTATAGGTCATGGTTGGCAAGTCTTTTCAGTTGCAGTTTAAACCCTATCTTCATTAACTTAAAAGGCAATTTGGCGTTCTGTGTCTGTGCAATTGCCTTGTCTAATTGATGGATCAAAGGGAGCAACGGTCTCGTCTCTTTCCAAGAAGCTACGACGCAAAAAGGGGGACGTCGCGTTGAGCGCACAGAGGATATTTTCGGTGACCACGTCGCGAAATACGTGTTTAAATTAAACACGAAATTCGCGAAGACAGCTGAAAAATTCAGCTCTGAAAATTCTAGTAAGAATTAAATTTAAGGACGTCAATGACTTAGTGGGGCCTATTTATAGAATCTTTCATTTCATACAGCGCGTCGCGGACGCTGTGAAAGAAAACGTCGTGCGATGGTTTATTTTCCTTATTTGCACTGAAATAAAGTGATACAAAGAGTGGAGATATAATTGGCACGGTAAGCTGAAACGACTGTAAAGAATGACACGAAACAAATCGACGACATTCGTTCTTTGTTTCGAGAGATGTAGTAGAGACCCTTACTACATGAAATATGTTCTTAATCTTTAACCATATTTGATGAATCGAAAGCATATTTCATCTTAATTATTCAGAAGTGCTTTTATGGGAAATGTCTGTCATGATGGTTTTCGATTTTGATTAAATGTCAACAGCAATTTATTGTACTACAAAATTATCAAGTATTGCATGAAAAAAGGAAAAAATTGCTAGGTACTAATAGTCAAATTCTGGCTGTTGTTGATTTTCTACCTTTAATTCTCAGAATCGTACTATAATCAGCTTCACCACTTTTTAGAAGCTAAAGATCACTTGTGCACTCACACAGATCGATACTGTGCACCAGATACCATGAGTGCAGCAGTAATGGGCTGGTCCCGCGCAAGAAGATATGTGTAACGGCTCGCGGCGTGGCTGATACGCGACTGCACCAAGAGTAAGGTTGCCAGTGCCATTGCCTCAGAGAAGCAATGTCAGACTTACTTAGAAGGCTTTACATTCTTGCAGCAGATTTATGATATGGACGGATAAGGTATGCTGAACTGCTACTGAAGAAAAGAACACGTAAATTTGATAATTGAATAAACTCATGTCATTTATTCTTATGGTGCTCAGTTATACGATAATGTTATAATTTGGAGACATGTTTACTTGTTACCATATATACCTATATTGGTAGCGAATCAGGTGGTAGTTGATTGTTAGTATTTAAGACACGATATAATATAAATCGTCATATTTCTTATTTGGCACCCCTGAGCTCTTAGTTGGCACCTGCGCGCGCGACTTTTTGCAGCACCGCAATGATGATTATGATCGGCGCACGCGCCGCGCAAAAAGGAAGGAAACAGAGCGCAATAAGAGCACACGCGATATGGACACGTTTACCGCGAACCGTTTACATACGTGCGGTCGAATCTGGATCAAATGCTCGATTGGCAGTGGACATGGACCCAACAGCGGTCAAAGACATTGAAATATCACGATCTCTCCAGTATAGTATAAAATAGTTGCCAAAAATAATTATTTCTTATCACAGTTTAATTTTCTCCCACGTTAACAATGCACATTCTATTTTCCAAGTAAAATCAAAAATAAATAAAACCAAATAATATTTTATAAATCGCACTGCTCTATTTGAATAGCCTTGTGAAGTTTGTACAAATAACTGTAGAAAAACGGTGTACAATTTTCTAAACTCCGCACAAAAAGCCACAATTGTAATGAGCGAAAGCAAAGAGTAGAAAATCGGAAGCGGTCAGTTATCCTATTAGGCATAATCGGAGGAGGCGACCAGCGCGGATAGAGAGTGCCGCCGACACAGACAAGTCTGCGGAACTTGAAGGGTCCGTGTTATTGGCGCAAAAACGATCGACATATAGAAATCTGATGTGACATCGCTACTTGTTTCTAATTGCGGCAAAAAGTCGACGATGTAAATGCAAGGTTTCTCAATTTACAGGAAGACGCGATGTGAATGACGAAGACATTGCCTGCTCATCGTGTTTGGACTAGCGGATATTGTCAACACGTCGCTAAAACTTTTGAAGTGATATTTTTTTATTGAATCAAGTAGGAAGCTTAGATCTTTGCAGTTCTTCAGTTCAGAACTTTGGACAAGAGTAATCGGATAGTACCTACTTAAAATTTTTACGTTTTTACAGTCGGAATGTTGGAGCAAAAGATTTTTCCAGTATTTTTTCTTCTTAAATTATGAAGTCGTAAAATGGAAAAAGAAACGGAGTATCGAGAGCAAGCCGGCAAAAAGAGAAACGTTACTGTTAGTCAAAGTGGGGCCGGTGCAACGGCGATGCGGCTGCGGCGGTGACGAGCGACCGCATCTGTGATGATGGCTGACACAGCCGTTGGGGAGAACGGCTATTGTTGATGACGCAATTACGTGAGCGATACTTATTGATGGACTGGCTATGAAGAAAATATATAGCGTCTGTTTTATATGTGATATTAACTGGAGTTTAAAGACATTGAATCATAATTGAAGGAAGCTTATTAACGTGGGTCGTCACATTCATATTGCTTAGTGTAACAGATTCTCGTATTTCAAAATCCATATTATATTATACTCCATCGTATACGACTCAAGCAGTTACTTTACAGCAGAATTTCTGTTTGTGTTGTCACGCTGAATTTGAATACTTTATACGCAAGCAGTAGAAGGTTGAATATATTTTCCAAGTCCGCTTCTTCGTGTCCTAATCTCAGGATCTTGTCTTTTAATTTGAATTATTACACAGTCAATTTACCCCTTGAAAGTAAATATAATAAAGCAAAGAAAGTGAGTCGAGAAATATAGTGTTAATTATCCATAAAGTCGCAGGGACTGCGGCGCTTGCGCAGGCATCGCGTCACATCGCGTGCGCGCAATCTACATGTCCAAAAAGCGTGGCGGCGTTTTGACCATCAATTAAGGACTTTCTTTTTTTATGGCCGCAAAAAAATCCGTGTACACAGATAATATCATATGCTCTGTGCAATGTACGATTATTTCTGTTGCGTTTTAAGACGATAGTTTCACAATACAGTTGACAAAATCACTATTAACTTCCTAGGATGCTCTAGAGTGTATGACAAAATAAATTTGATTTCAATTATTGAGTATTTAAGGATTATAGAAGTCTAATTTTAGTATACCTCGTAATTTCTAAGCGGACTCCACTATGCACGGGATTCTCTAGCAAGATGATGAATTCCTTATTAGGGGAAATATTAATACTAATCCAAGCAAAATATGTCAACAGGCCAAAGAGAGCATACTACAAAGACATGTTCCCAACTAAAATTAGTATGTCTTTGTTTATCCGCAAGTCGCAAGCGCAAGGTCGGCTCCGCTTCGCCAAACGCGACAAACGCCAAATCTGGAGAAGGGGGAAGCAGACATACGTAAGGTCGTTCGCTCCTGCCCGCCGTGCAGCTTGGCAGCTCACCAACGGTAGGGCTGGGAGGAGAGAGTGACCCTTGACGATGATAGTAGTAGACTGAGCGCGACGAAGTTGTTTCGATATAGGCAAATTTGTTGCAAAGTCATGGTGACGTGTCAAGAAGGATGGAGGACTTGGTTGCGGTGCATGAAGGGTGTTTACTGTATCTTGGTGCGGCATACGAAATCCCGAATTTGAGAACTATCGTACCGAAAATTTTATATGTGAGATAAATTCAATAGCCTTGAGTTAAGACATTATCATTTGAAAATTAATTCTGTCTTTAGTTCTCGTCCTATTTGCCGTCATCTGATCTCTATGATTGTCAAGTTTACCTTTTATGGCAATGTGAATCAACTTTGCTTTAAAAGATAAAGGTTTTATTTAGCCAATATTCGTGTCCAATTTTTGTTTTTATCAAAGAAGGGAGCGCGGCGTCGGCAGCCCTAGTGGGCATGCGCAGGCGCACGTGGCGGCTATCTCCGGCGTGACGTCACAGGCCGAGTGGCGAGTATTTCGGGATTTGCGGGCCACTGGGAGCGCACAAAGGCACACCTAGTGTTGCGCAACAATTTAGAAGTTGAGAAAGATTGGAGGATTCTTTTAAGATGACGAGCATTCCATCGACTACGGCATATATGCAATTAGTTTGCTTTGCATCAACTCTCTTATACCTTTACCTCTTAATATATTATTAAATATCTTAATAGACTACTTTACATTATTTCATAAAAAGCATATAAAGTAGTTAATTATTTTTTCTCAATATGAGTAATCCTTTGAGACTGGATTATAGACGATATATTATTTGACTTCACTTCAACGTCCAACAATAAAGTTTGTGACTTTATGAACACAATAAAATGAATGAATGAAACGCATTATGTCCTATACGATTAGTAGTAATGCGCAGCTTTCGAATTTACTTTTGCTTTCATTACCTACCAAGTATTGTGTAATCAATCAGCTCAAGTCAATGAGACAAGGTAACTGTCGATGGCACTCCATTCTCGCAATAAACTCCTAATATTTACAAACTTTGCCAGCAGATCTGTGACGTCAAGGTACACTTGCCATCCCAATCTCACTCGTGTGTTATAACAACAATGTTCAATTTGCATTGTACAAATTAAAACACGATTATTAATCTTGCGCGTACGATTGAAGAGCGACAGAGATCAATTAGCCTTATAGATGACTTTGTACGTCTTGATCATTTCGTCTTCACTGTGATCGATAAAAAGCGGCTGTAAAATCCATATATGAGAATAACAAGGACTTCAGGATTTACTTCAAATACAAAAATTGCTTATAATTTTGTTAAATGAAGTGCTTCATATCACATGGACTATTGAAGACATGCAGTTTGTATCTTGTAACCTGTCTAAAATTTAATTTTAATCTTATAATTCAGTCATGAGCTGGTATTACAAACTGATCCAGTCTTTTAGCTAAGCAAATGTATCAATGGGTACTTAATAAAATGCATGTTTTACAAATAGGACTTTCTGCAAAGTTAACTGATCCTGCTGTAAAATAAATAAATAAATAAAAATTCAACAACAGTCAAAATCTGAGGATCTTGCCAGCCGCAGGTGCCGCGTCCATCAGCTAACACGTCTCTGGTATGGGTTATTGGCGTATCGGGCCGATTGACCCAGTTCGGCGCGCCTCGCGGTATAATTAGCAGAGTGAACGCCCTGCTGCGCTCTTCGACCTGCACTGTGCGATGCGGGGTTGCAATGGTGGCGATGCGGAATTCTTAGACAATGCTAGCCCATCAATTACAGAGATCCGTTTTTATAATTTCAGTTCAGTAAGGAGTAATAGTGATAAAACGTTGTCTAAAGCTCATAGGCAATGCTATCATAGGCATCGCTACATCGCTTAAGAATTCATTGTTATACTAGCTTTTGAGGCTCAGGCAGTCAGTATGCGCGAAATTTGTCACAGGCCCTATAGTGCATTTTGCGAAATATAGATTACATTGATTAAATTGTAAATATTTTTGTTTTACCTAATTTCAGCACGATCTATAGTGGTTTAGGCGTAAAAACTTAACAAACTTAGCTTCACACTTATAATTTTAGTAACGACTATGGTATTCATAGCCTGACTGAATGTGCTGTGTTTCGGCTACGAGCGACTATAGGCCTGTGCGATCTGTATATTTAGTATGAAAGTTACAGACGGCAGCACTAGGCTATACATTTTTGTTGCGAAACAGCCCTTATCACAACGGAATAAGACTCCGCAGTGTTTAGCCTGAAGTGCTGTCGTGTGTGATAGCGTTGTCCATGATCACTACTCAATCCTGCTTTTTGCATTCCAGTTTGCTCTAAACAAAACATCATAGTGTAGTCTAATACATACCATGATTATTAGACAATAGATTCCTTTAGGCGGAAATTGTCAAGCGGTCACAATCTGACAAATTCGCAAATTGTCCAATTCGTAATAGACCTTTTTTAGTGTAATGATCTCTATCGTATATATGAAAAAATGCATTAACCCGCTACAGGTCAGCCCACGCTCCGGGCCTTGGCACGGTGGCGAATTAATATCATCTCATTGAATGAGGCTTGCACGCCCATCACGCGGTCTCAATCTGTTCGCTTTTTGCTGCACATCACGCGGTGGTAGCGAGCTATTTTAGATCTAATCGACTGCATGTTTACTGGTGTTGAGTATTTTAAGATGGAGTGCGGGAAAGCGGCCGGTAATGTAAGACGATTGGGAAGCTGTGAAAATATCTCGTCTGATCTATGCTCGGATCTTACTGGGCTAAGTGTTTGTATGTTGTATAATCGATGATGGATTGCAATTACCCTCTTTCGTGTAGTCGGGAAAAATTAAGTAATCTTGTCCAAAGGCCGCCAGGTTGCGCCAGAAGCAGTCTGGTTAGAGACAAAAAGCTGCACATTCGATTCTATTGCACAGTGGTAAGGGGAGGGGGAGCTTAAAGGGGAGCCCGAGTAGTATATAATCATAATATGTACATATGTAATTAACAATCACGGTCACGGCGGCCAATCTCAACGAGGATTAGCCATCTGCGCAGGAGATATTATAGTGCACAAGTGTGTGCGCAAACACAAGTGCACTCTCTGTTCCTTCACTCTCATAGTCCGGTGAGACGGCAATTCGACATGACCGGTGAGAGGTCAGGCGCAGGACCAACGGCTTAACGTGCTTCCCGAGGCACGGGGGTGATTAAACCGCCAACTTCCTGACTCCGGATTGTTACTGAGTAATTTCAATATTGAAATATCCAGCTACAAATTCTTGGCCCGACCCGGGGTTTGAACCAAGGACCTCTTGGTCCTTAGGCGGCGCATGCTACCACTAGACCAATGAGGCAGTCATTATATGTAAGTATATATGTATACCTAGGTACAAGATGTAAAAGTAATAAATGTTTTAAAGTTTGTTAACTAGCAACTATAGTATAAACAGATATAGGTATGCATAGGTGCAGATTAGCCAATGTAAAATGATCAAAGGAAATTACAAACTTTGTACATCTTCAAGACATTGAGCGTTTATTTTATAGCAGCAGTTGAAAGCGTCAGCCGAAATTCACTTACGTCATTTGTCTGGAAGTGAAGCTGAGCTATGCGAGTATCTTGGAATCCAGTGTGGGTGTACAGGAAGTTTGGAGACAGTTATAAAGCTGCTAGGTGGAGAGATGCAAGTCGTAAAGTTTAAGAAGATATGAGAAATATAAAATACGGTTAATAACATTTAAAATGGTTTCTAAGTGACGTTGCACTCTTTCACGCACGAACTTCTGTTCCCGAAGGAAAGTAAATCCTAAATTTGTAATTTACATACAGACACTATCACGTCCATTAAACCCTCAAGGTTAGCCAAAGAGCGAGCAACTCCTTAAAGTACATACAGCCAAAACTAAAAATTAAGATAAAAAGTAGTGATTAGAAGTTAAATGCTTGCTATTGCTAATAGATAAGTTGCTTGCTGTTATATTTTCGTTGTGTAAGCGTGACAAACAGACGGGTCTTTGTGGACGTAGCAGAAATGAAAGCCAAGTGAGTGGTGAATTCCGGGAGTAGTTGTTTGTTTTATGATCGTCAGCGAGGCTTTACTGCCGCGTGATGGCGGTGTTGGCGACAACTCGCGCCATATTCTTATCACAGCTGTTAATCAGCTGTTTGATTGAGTATGATTGCGTTTTCACCGTCAGTTTAGAGCAGTACCTCAACTTTGTGAGATAGCATCAGTTATGGACATTAAGCAGGTTTGGCCCTTTGTCTATCTCGTACTTTTTAGTATGTGGTGAAACTATTTTATAACGGTAAAAAAATGTTTTTATGGGACTTATAAAGTATGTTCCAAATGTGGTCCTTGCTAAGCATGTTGTAAAAGGAGACTAATTGATGTTTTGGCTATGTGACATTGGATATTTTGTTTCTACTTTTTTCACAATTTTCCATCTAACCCAGTCCTTAATTTTGGCTGAATGTGGTTAAAGGGGTTTGTTGCCTCTTCAGGATTACGGACGTGATATTATTTTATGTTAATAAAAGAATGGCTTAATATATTGAACAATTTTTTTTTTTTATTATATAGAGACGGTATCCTAATTATATAATGACTACTAAGGTTTCGTAGCTATATATCTATAAATGTCGCCATTTATTGCTGTACCTCAAAGTCTCGCTAAAACTTCATAAAACGTTGAAAAAGTTTGTTCATAGGTCTTAAATGGTCTCTACTGAAAGTCTCTACGCAAAGAAACTGTCTGTCCTGTCTCACGTCAACATAAAAATATAAATTCAGTCATCAAAATCAATTGTACCAACAGAATGATCCCGAGACGTCACCGAGGATAAACTACAAATACAGATTTATACGATGACGAGCACGGACATTGAACCGCACATATACAGCATGTCACTGTCCGTCTGTGTGAAATATAAATTTTACTAACAAGAAAAACGCTACATCTGGTTTCGGAGACGTGGCAGCCGGCAGGTGCGCAGGAGATTTACGCGCGTCTATGACGCTAGATAATCCCTGGCAGTCGTAAACTGTTATTTCGAAACTGTTATCTCAATCTTAGCTTTTTACGTGTTTACTAGATATTGTCGGTTTACGATGGGTGTATAAAGAGTTGTGCAAACATTATTTAACCTGTATTATGTATGCAAGACATTGCATTACGTCAATACAAGCGCCAGAAGGTTTTTTTTATATATTTTGTACTAGATTCTGCTCGCGGCTTTGCTCGCGTAGTACATCGATAAATCATAGCCTATATGTTATTCGGGTGTACAAGCTATATTATTGTAAAGTTTCATCAAAATTTATTCAGTAGTTTTTGCGTGAAAGAGTAACAACCATCCATCTATTCTTACAAACTTTCGCGTTTATAATATTAGTAGGGATACTACAAAAATGCTGAAAAGATTTAACAGCTTTAGTTATGAGTGAGAATAGAGACGCTGGATAATTAATTTAAATTATTTTATTACGTTCTATTTATCTATGAAGGCATTTTAATCTGTGAAAGATTGCACAAATTTCGTATTAAGTTTGAGGGCCTAATTAGGCCCGTACTTTTTAAGTCACTGTCACTAAAAAGCTCATGCCTCATCAAGTCTTACCAGAGATAAAGGTATATTTAGTCAGAGATAAGCAGAACACTGACACCAAATTAACCAGATTTGCAGTGAAAGACACGAAAATAAGGTAGACATTTAACGCGTTTGTTTCAGTCGTATTGTAGAGAGTAATCCGGGTTAAGTAGAGCAAGTTAGCGCCTTAATCTTTGAGAATTACTTAGTTTTTATTTAAAAAAAACCGTTGCACATTTACCGTTGGTAATGAGTGCAGTGTGCTGGAGCGGTTACAGTGAGCTGGTTTGCAGTTAAATGAGATCATTTTGGTTCTCGGATAATGTTTGTTTGGTCATTAATTTTATGATCTTATTACTTTGCTGATTTGCAAAAATATTTTTCTTATTTAAAAGCTGGCTGTTCGTTTTTGTTGAAAGAATGAAGAGATTTATACAATATTATAGTTGCTAATATAAAACTATACAAATAACTGCAACTAATTATAGATTCCATAATAGTAATATGAGAAAGAGTTGAGTTGTACCGTCTCATTATGTATATTTCCTTATTTAAAGCATTCGATTTAATATTTTGCGCAACCTTTCTGTCCCAATCATCCTTAATTTATGTAACATCCCATACAAATTTTTACCCAAAAAACTATAATTTGCGACATCCTCTTCATCATCAAACAACATATAATCACCGCGATGATTGACAACCATTAAAAACAAGTCAAATCCACTTCAATCACAATAACAACCGCACGGGCCGGCGCACAAACGATCGAATTACACCTCATTGGTGCTAATAAATCTGTCTGACAAACCAGCGAGGTTTCGACCAATCACACGCCGGCTTTCTACATTTCGAGTTAGCCGACGTTAATAATGTAATAAGCCATGTTTATCTCGCCGTAGAAAGTATGGTAGCTGAAATTGCAAATGTGGAGTCTCGTTGTAAGGCATAGTGGCTATTCGAAGATAATTGTCGGTTCGGGTAGTCGCGGTCACGACGACGTTGTCTTACACACTGTTTTCAAATCAAATCAAATCATTTATTGCTTCCATAATTTAGGTACAGTAATTAAATTAAATTATGGACCCTGTCAGGCACTGCAAAAAATTTGTGTTCGCATATTCATGCATCTAGTTAACTAAGGGTGTAGATACAACATATGCAAATTGCCGAATTGTTTTTACGATATGACGTTTCCATCATGATCCCATAAAATTATTATATTATGACAGATAAACATTAACACTAAAAACATTTTTTTATTTTATTATAATGGAGTTGTATTCCAGCTAGTCCCACACTATTATTATAGAGAACGATTTGTATGTATGTATGTATGTATGTAACGAACAAACTAAAAAACGACAGAAAATATATGCATGTGTATATAGCAATACACATATGTATATAGCAATCAAGGGAAGATACTAAACAGTCATTTATTATTCATTCATTGTTTTTTAATTATCTCGATGCTTAAAATATTCGTTATTATTTAATTGGTCTCACCGTCTTTTCAAATAAATACCTCGTTATATTTTTATTAATAGTTTTCACACTGATTGAACCCAATGAGTCTAATTAATCGAGCTATCATAGCATCGCGATACTATCCCAATTTCACAATGCACATTCCGCACGGGCGGGCGAGCCGCGCGGCGCCCGCGCATAGCCGCGCCGAATTCTTTCCTTGAAGTGTCGTTTATTTTCAACACGTTATTAAGAGGAGGTGAAGTTTTCCTCGGCGCTGTATTTTTGATTTCAGAGATCTTGTAGGTGAGGTTTTGTTTGTGGCGCTGTGCGCTAGGGGTGTCACAGACAAGACGAGCGGTTTAAAATGGTTGGATGATATCATTCTGTGACTGTAGATTATTTACATATTTAGCGATCACGCTTAATCATGGTTAAATTCAATGCTATTATATTCTGATAATTACAATTAATTAAAGTATTTTTTTCAATGCTATACAATGATCATTTCTATTAGGTAGCTCTTTGGAGGTATATTTATTGATTTGTATAGACAAAAACATCCGGGTCATGGATATATATCTATATATATATATATACATACATAGTTAGCTAAAAATTAAGGACAATTAGTATAGTGGTAACGTCGTAATAGGATGATGAAATCATATGCTCATTTGGTGTACCTATGTAGAAAATTTATTACAAATTTGCTTAAAAGCATTTTAACAAAATTGGTGTTTTGTAGTAATTTTAATATATATCCGCCTAGCTTCTTCCCGCGGCGTCACTCGCGTGGTACATCGATAAAACAAAGCCTATGTGTTATTCGGGTGTATGAGCTGTATTATTCTAAAGTTTTATTAAACCCATTTAGTAGTTTTTGCGTGCAAAATAAACATCCAAACAAACTTTCGCATTTATAATATTAGTAGGATTATATATAGTTATTTTTAAATATGTCCGATATTTTCTGTGGCTGGACTTTAGAAATAATAGGGGTGCAGGCAGCCCTGCGTATGTGACACATTGCTCGACTGGGCAGCAAACGCGTCGCGTAGATGAAACAGTGTATTCTGAGAGCGCAGCGTGACGCTGTGACGGAAGGTGTCACAGTGGCATGACAGGGTCTCCGCAGGGGCGGGCACCAAGGTAGCGGTTGAAGGTTGGCTCACATATTTTGGAACAGAGGGACATAAAACATCTGGGCCTGAATGAAGTTTTAATTTCGATTCTGGTACACTTCATATCGGTACATTTAATTAAGAAAAACGCAAATCGAGGTCGCGTCGCAGAAATACTTTACTTGCAGCAATTTAGTCCTATTAAAACTAATACTAGTTTATGTGATGAATTGTTATAATTATTCTAGTAAGCCAAAGGAGATTCCACTTTAAATAATGAAAACTGCATCTTGAAACATTTTCGTAGATTTTGTCCTGACGCGCAACTAAAACCTACACGCTAGAACAAAGTTCTGCTCGATAGTCTTAATGACCGTGTGTAGTTCAGGTTAACGTAAAGTTGGGGAAAACTTAATTGATATCTGACATGTACATGCTTATATTTAGTACAAGTACAACGCTACCATTGAATTTAACTACGATACCATAGACTCCGTGATTGATGGGCGCTACGTGCGTGTGTAGGTCGCGGTAGAGCCATAGTAGATATCGATATGCGTATGGTACAGTTGAAGGTTGGAGAAAATTACTGCGACTATTTTTAGATTATGAAAAAAAATTACGATAGATAAGTAATACTAATTAACTTAAGAAGTACGTACTAAAATTTTTACATATTTAATTACGTAATGAGAATCATGCAATTCAAAAAGTATTTCAATTTTTTTTTTTATTATTCGTTACCAAAAATATAAAATACGTTTGGAAAAATATCCAATCTGCATTTAATTTACAAAATATCCTTCTAAGGGTTGAGATAAAAAAAAAAAAAAAAACTCACCAAAAAGGTTTGTTTAAAAAAACTGTAATCCTATATCTGGAACGTCACTAGTCTGCTCCCTCGGGCACTACGGGGTGTATTTGGTTTGACGGTTTATGTCATATTCTGACTTAAGATATATTAAATTATTGTATCGTATCTGTCATGTTTGGGCGCGCACCGCTCTGCGCGGGAGTGCGGGACGGACTGCGAGCGGGCGGCGCGACGTCACCGCGCCTAATATAGCGCCCGCGCAGAACTGATCTATTTTGACTCTTATAGCCGCCCGCCCTTGCGAGAAACTTTTACACAAACATGTTCCTGCCTAACGCAGAAATTTCAAACAAACTGCCTTAAAAATTTACGTAACAACAAACTACAGATATACATGTAAACGTTACATAAAACAAATCGGAAATTAATTGCGTATTTTTTTTTTATTAGTGGGTACAAACGGATTAATTAAATTTTGAATCGCAATTGTACGTGAAGCCAAATAAACATAGTTTACTTCAGGATGTGTTTCAATGTCGTTTATGGCTCTGTGTGCAGAGGCAAATGTCGGCGATGAGTCGTGTTATTTTCGCCGGCGCGCGCGCGCGTCTTTAAACGGCAATGCGCTGCGTACCGTGCGCCCGCGCTTCGCGCTAAAGGAAGCAATGCGCGTTTATGGGATGCGTGCTGCGGAGATAACGCGTAAAAACTATTTACGACTTGGAACGGCGCTCTTATTTATTGAACTGAACAAAGACACAATGTGTATCGGTAATGGTTTGTTAATTCTGACATGAATCAATTAATTGATTGGAATAATACACTGAATGCTTCTACTGGAAAAACATTTTCTCAGAGCAATTTTATAAAATTCTAACGATGATACTATTATTATATAGGTAATAACAATAATAAATAACGTGTATTTTCTCCCATAAGAAACGGTTTATGTTTAAACGTTATATAGGAAATAATTGCACCAACAGATTGCCATTAATATATTCAATTGATCCTTTATCAGGCGCAAGAAAAATTTATGAAGCCATTAAAAAATATTTATTCAAAACAGATTTAAACATATTGTGCTTTGCGTATTTTTGTCGCCTAAATACATTACGATAATGTGCCACATATATATTAAAAATTCATTTCCTTAACCAATTCTTTAATCCCTCCAATATTAATCTGGTTTTCTCCATTATTTGACCTGATTTCATGATTTTTCCTAACTAAAGGTTATTTTTCTTAAAAAAAGGTATATTCTTATTTGTATATAAATACGTAAATAACCGATCAATATAAAGACTGTCCTTCTAGAAACACAATTAGTCAAAACATCAGCGATCTATCAGTCACAGACGAGCGCACGCGCATCCCCACTGACCGATAAGTTTTTGTTTACTAGCGGCACTGCGCGTCTGGTGCGCGCCCAGTTAGATGACGTATTCAATGCTCTAAGGTAGATCATGGCCCGCGGACCGCATGCGGCGCAATGCTTTAATTTATTCGGCCCGAAAATCTTTTTTATCTTCCTTGTTTAAATAATAAAATGTACACTGCATCTACATTCAACAACTAATATTGATGTTGATATTATTATTAGAATTGTAAAACATATAAAATCCAACATTATTTTTGATATTTTTCTAATATTTTAAGGCTCCCCAATCTATTTAGTAATTTTTATTGGCCCTAGATCCTATATAGTTTGACAGCCCTGCTGTAAGGCAACTATCGCTGTAACTGTAACTGAAGCGTAGTCGCCGTGACTCGACAGTTTTGGCAGATTAGTGTTTCATTAAGCGACGAAAAAACGGAGGAAGTTATCAATTCGACCCATATATATTTTTTTTTAATGTATGACCACGCATAACTTTTTATTTTCCCAACGTTTGGTCCCGTTCGTAGTCAGTAGTTACTGTCAACCGTGTGGAAAGTGATAACAGGTTTTTTTCGAAATATTTTTTTTAGTTCTAAAGGAAGTTCTCTTTAGAGCTCGAATTTGAAATGCAATTTTAAAATTTTAGGTGTTATTTAATTATTTTGGTGTAGTTTTAACTGTCACTGAATAATTCATTATCACTAACATATTCGACTTTAAAAGGAGAAGGTTCTCAATTCAATAGTATTTTATGTGTGTTACCTCTGCCAAAGAAGTCAAATTGTGCATTGAAACAAATTGTGGGATAATAAGATTCAAATGTACCACCATAAACTACGGAAGATGTCGCCCGGATCTACCTTTATTTAACCGACCATCGGTATTCGTAGCGCAGTTTACGAGCGCTCTAGTTTAATGCAGAACAATGGCTGCAAATGCTGATATAACTATAGTTTGCGACAGTGAAATGCGGGCGGCGCCTACCACAGTTCATACATATTGCCCGCACTTCATTGTCGCGTATTGTTGTTGATGGGTGCGTGTGCGCCGAGTATTGCGGCTGATGAGGATTGTAAAGGTTAATAGGTTTCAGACATAATCGACGCTAATAAAATTGTTACAGAAGTATGCCTGAATGCAATATAAACTTCTGCACGCATATTGTCTTGTGTTGACTCTAAAGGTTAACTGGCGGTTTATTTTGATACGTTTATGGCGTCTTGTAATTTTATACGAAACCATATGAGACGGTAAATATTGCATTCGAATAATCCGGCAGATTAGAGGACGTTTGAGGTGGATTGACTTTGAAATACTGAAAAGTGAGAGATGACTCATCTAATCGGTATATAAAAGGCTATAGTCAACAAGGATGAATATATACGAATTATTTAAATTGATAAGTAGAATAGAGATAATGACTGCATTAAAAAACTATAATTTTATTTAGTCCGTCAGTTAGATTATACAAAAATACTAGACATATATTTTTCGCTTTAATAAATTAACAAAAACTCACAAGGTTTTGAAGACGTCACTATTACGTACAAATTGTATGAAAGCGTGCCGTCACACGCAACTTGAATGCATTGTATCTTCGCCAATGATTGTTTGACAAATAAATAAAAAAATACGTGTTCATATTTTTTTGTAATATAACTGACGGACTAAACAGATTTTTTTAGTCATCATCATCTTGCCTATTGTCTGAAGATCATTTTGAATGGACTCATTCTTTGTGAAACTGACTGTTTTCTTCTATTAGTCTAATTACAAGCAAAATTGCGAACTCTTACTCATACCTAGGCGTATGAAAATGCAAAGAGGATAACAAATATTAATTTGTGTGCGATTTATGAATCACTAAAATAAATAATTTTCTTTATTCTTTTCAGAAATGGTACCTGAAACATTTGAAACAAGAGGCGATCATCAAGACTGACCTGTTTGATGGTGAGCTTCCCGCCAGGCTTCTCGGTGACGTAGCTCTGCATGCCGCTCATGAGCACGGTGGCGCCCAGGAACTTGTTGAGCAGCGCGCGCGCCTCGCTGTCCTCTGTCGTGTCGCCCTCTTGGATCACTGCGCCACAAAATACAATTTGTAGACTCTGGTGTGTCTCGTTAAAGCCGAGACCTTTATAGCGAAAATATTATTCCACTATGGCGGACGGCGTATTACGAGTATACTGAGCAGACTAGATTGAGTCCCTCACAGGTACGCTTTTGCATCTATTACGAAGAAGTGTCCCTGACAATTTTACAATAAAAATTACAGTAAAGTGTCTTAGCAAATGAAATGATAAGGTATTTGTCTACCCCTCATATGCGTGACGTAAAACAAATGAATCTCACCAATGTCAGCATTCTTCATCCTCGTCAGGATGTCCTGCACTCCGGAGACCTTGGTGGAGCTGTCGAGGAAGGAGCGCTCCTCCATCACGCGCGTGGTCTGCGCGGGGTGCACCACGCGCCGCGTGGTCGTGGTGGTGACGGTGCGCCCGCCGCTGCGGTCCGTGGTCACCACCGTGCTGTCGTCT
Source organism: Glyphodes perspectalis (assembly GCA_951394215.1). Taxonomy (NCBI): domain Eukaryota; kingdom Metazoa; phylum Arthropoda; class Insecta; order Lepidoptera; family Crambidae; genus Glyphodes; species Glyphodes perspectalis. The sequence goes on along the minus strand of OX596209.1, from coordinate 332,743 downwards.
ACAGAGCCCAGGCTGTGCTCGCTGTCCGTGCGGGCTAGGCCTATAGGATACATGAAATGCTGTCAAAATCCTTATCTATATCCTAGTCCTCTTCTACTCAAAGTGTCGCTGTAAGTTACTCATCTTTGTTTACTTAACTTGTAGCCTTGTCTTGCCAGAAACAAACGGTAATTGTACTTGAGACATGGATGTTTATATAAGTAAAATTAAGTTTATAATTGGCATTTAAAAGAGTACCTAACTATCGAGTTTCTTGCCGGTGTCTTCTCGATAGAATCTACCTTCCGAACCGGTGGTAGTATTATTTGTTAGTTTTTGTTTTTGTATATTGACTATTTATAAGTGCTTTCTTGAAGCCTATATAAATAAAGATGTTTTGAATTTGAATTTGAGTATTTATTAGTAATTATCCAAAGCACAAGCTTAAACATTTATCTAATATTTGGTTTGTAGCTGGAGAATCAGTATGAGATTCTTGACAATCTTTATATTATTATGTACGCGCGACATATATATATGTACGCATGTATATGACACAGTTTACATCATGAGTACATACCGGCGTGCGCCGAGGAGTCGCTGGAGACGCTATCCTTCATGGTGGCGGTGCGCAGGATCAGCCCCGCCTTGGGGTAGGTGCTGCGTTCGCTCTTCGCCGCCTCGCCTGTCGACGGGGCATCGTTTATAAATAATAATATTATAAATATCCGACGACATCACATACATTGATCTGACTTCGAGCTAAGTAGCCAAAGCACTTGTGTTACGGATATCAGAAACAACAGTGGTATTACAAATATATACTTAAAAATATTGGATATTAACACCCAGACACAGAACAAACACAAGTTTTCATCACACGAATGGTTGTCCTGGGTTGGGATCGAACCCACAACTCTTGGCGCATGGGGCAGGGTCACTACCGAATGCGTCATCGAGCCATTAGTATCATGCTAGAGGGTTATGGCCTATAGAGGCAACGCCTGTAGCCCGACTGGCCATGCGAGCAGGCTCAGATGTTTGTGTTTACATTACTATGCTATCTATATATATAAATCCTAGCTAATATTGTAAGTGTGTTTGTTTGTAACGCTTTCACGCCTGAAACACAAAACCGATTTAAAAAATTCTTTCAGAAATGTAAAGGTACATTATCAGCAAGTAACATAGGCTATATCTAATCCCCTTATTTCTAACCACGGGGCGCTGCTAGTATGTAAATAAATATGTGTGTTGGCGCCGTAAGAATAAAAAATTCTTAACTCAAAATTCTTATTTTACTCATTACTTCCAGACTTTCTTGGCGATTTTAAAATATAAATTTTTGAGTTATGTAAAGTTTTTAATTTTCCTGTGATTTTAATATGTTGATAATGAAGAGTAACCCCGCAATATATTTTATAATACAGTCATGGTCAGACCTCGACTATTCGTGTTAGATTTATTCACAATGCCGACAATATCTTTAAAGCGGTCAGTTTGAACTAGTTTTTCATTTTTAAACATTGTTGCCCTATTCAAACATTGCAACAGATACGACAATTCATTCAATGGATCGATGTTGGCCAAAGTAACCCACTGCCCTGGATCGCGGACACAAAGTTATTCCACAACGAAAGTAAGATCGCATTATGAAAGTTGATTTAAATACGAGAGCAGCTGTGTGCAATTTAATAAGCTCATACGTACGCAAGTTAGCCGTTCGCATCCACATTTTGGAAAAATAAACTGGTACTTTTTACACTAAGTTTTTATTCTGCGATTCAAAAACACTGTTCACTTTGAATAAATTAAAAAGAAACTATATGTAATTTCACAAGTTTTTAAAGAATGACAATCGAGTCCTCTTAATTTTGATTCCGTCTATGTTAATTAATAAAACACTGTCGTCTTTTTCACTAATCATGAATCCCATTGAAGCTGTATTTCTTAACTGACAAACTTTTTGACACAATAGAGGCAACACTGTTTTATAATCTGTCAAACTGTCACTTCACTGTATTCATAACGGCATTTTTAAAGTTATTGTTTACTCGATTTCGACTGCCAATGGATCGATGGAGTATTGTGTGGTCTGGTGCAACGCGGGCCACCAACTGAAACGGCCGCTTTTACTGAACAATATAAGTATGAAAGTGGTTGCGCAAGAGTCGCTTGCGCCGGCGCGGCCGATTGTTGTGACGGCTGGAAAGGCGTGACGAGTGGAAGGACACGGTTTAAAATACGTGGTGGGGGTCTAGCGGTGTTTCCCGCAGATGTTAAGCGCAGTTCCGAAGTGGGGGTCGCGACCTTCTGGGGTCGTGGGATGAAGTATTTTCAGGACGTCGTGCCCGTTTGAAGAAGATTAGTTAATAGACTGAGTTATTAAGTAATTGAATGATTGGCATTTATTTTGCTATTGCATCTATCACGAGACGCGGTATTTATATATATAAATATGTAGGTCAATATTTCAACTAGCTTAGTCAGCAAATACATACATACTTATATTTATGTGTGTAATTTATTATCTTTGGGATATAAATATATTTAATACAGATAAATAAAATAATAATTAAATAATAACCGCCTGGTTGGTGCTGCCACTTTATACAAATTATTATACATTTCATAAATTACCGTAAATTTTTTTTTTTAATAAATAAATAATAAATAAATTCTCCAGACTGACACACCAATTCCCTAGTTCCAAACTAAGCTTATGCTTGTGCTATGGATACTAGGTGAACGGATAGACATACTTAAATACATTTATAAACATCCATGACTCTTGAGTACAAATGTCCATGTTCATCACACGAAACGTTTGCCCCTAGCGGGATTCGAACCCACGACCCTTGGTTTCGTGGCCAGGGTCTCTAACCACTCGACCAACGGGCCAGTCATTTAATTAAAATACTTACTGATACCACGGAATATTTGTAAAAGGAAAATTGATGAGATAAATATACACAAACGAAAGGGTTAGACCCACGAATGTAATGACATCAAATACTTATGAAATATTCATGATTGACTCACTTGCACTTTTGATGTACTTCTCAGTGAGGGACTTGACGGAGCTCTGCCTGACGGTCTTCCTGTCCTCCCTCTTATCAGCCCTCTCGGTCCTCTCGGTCCTCTCACGGCGCTCCTCCGAGCGCTGGCCGCGCTTATCGTCGCGCTTGTCAACTCTCTCCTGCCTGCCTGTCATTCTCTCTCTATCCTCCGTCTTCTCCTGTCGACCCGTCACTCTCTCCTGCCTATCCCCAATTCTCTCCTGTCTACCGGTAACCCTCTCTTGCCGTTCCTCAGTTCTCTCTCGACGACCCGTCACCTTCTCGTGTCTCTCCTCCAGCCTCTCCTGTTTCCCGGTCACTCTCTCCTGCACGTCTTCGATTCGTTCGTGCCTTCCAGTCACCCTCTCCTGCCTGTCCTCCGACCTGTCCTGCCAGCTCTCTATTTCCTCGAATCTCTGCTGATGCTGGCTGGAGCTGGTGACGTCACTGATGTCCTCGATGCGGCAGTCGGAGACGCGGCGGTCGCTGTGGGTGAATTGGTCTAAAACGGCGCGTTCCTCTTTCTGTAAACAGAGTTTTTGAAGTTACTATTAGCATGATGACATGCAACCGTAATACCAGGATATTATGTAATAACATAGGCATCTATTTTACTATTTCTATTGATTCTTTTATACATTCGATATTATTTGCTTTGAGGAAATTTCTTGGTAGGTCAGTTGAGTGAAACGGAACGGAACGAGTTAAACGGTGAAGTCACAGTTCAATATTTCTTTACAAAATCTATGGAATTTATTTTATGTCATGAAAAATAGAACGTAAATCGATTGGAACTATCATCCTCCCAAAACCAATCCCAACTAATTGCAAGACCCAGAAGGCGGCTTTGTAACGTCCAACACTAATATTAAGCTGAGGTTGATATTTAACGACGTACTCACCGTGTGAACGTCCCTGTATGTAGCGCCGGTATCCCCTCCGAACTTCTTGGTGGTGGTGATGGCAGCGAGCCCATGCAGCCTCGAAGGTCGCTCGCCCTGGACCTGCAGCAGCCGCTCCAGCTCCTCGGGCGACGTGGAGTACGCGGTCACTGACACGGAGCCTTCGGGCTCCCCGCCGTTGCGCGAATGGAATTCTTGGCGGATCACCGTGCCCTTCACTGGGATCAGACAACGGGAGTCAGTAAAATACTCTACTGATAGTCAGAAGGCAGCAACAGCTGCTAATGGTGGAATTTGATGAAATCGTTGGAGTTGTTCTATCGGATCGCACGTATGTGATATATATATATTTTTTATATGTTTTGTGGAATGCTCTTTACATTAATATTTGCACACCAATGACTAATCGATGAATGACTAAAAAATGTTATATTGTAGACCAAATGGCACTGACCACATTACGCAAATAAATAATTATTTATTTCTTTTTTTCTTACTATATGTATGTATAACGAATCCCGTCTTTAAAGCTTAGAAAGTATATTTACAAAATTATCAAAAAAGAAAACAGTATCCTAGTAGACCGCCTGTATTAACGAGCATAATGTGAAAAACTATAAACTAAACACATCATCGAACCCAAACAAATACTTAGGCGCCGAAGGTGCGCAGGCTCGGAGCGCACGACTGAATGCCAATGATGACCTATGACACTGAAATTCGCTTCAATAGCGGCATTGCGCAAGCAAATATCAACACATGCCGGTAACCTTTCAACAACCGCTGTGCTATATAATAATGAACTATAAAAAATAATAAAGCAAATAACTCACCTGATTGCGCTATTATTAATGTTAATTTTTTACCCTCATCCAGGATATTCAAATGACGACAGACTAAGCTACTATTAGAGAACAAAATCACTTAACAACTTCTATTATCAAATCCAAGACGCGACACTAAAGTACGACAAACCTAAATGCAAGACAAATTATCGGCCAAATAAGAAAGTACCCCAAATTACCACCAACGTTTTCGTGAAATTTTATTTTAGTAGTATTTGCATGAAAATTCAAGAATATTTAATTTGTATCATATGCTTGTCAATTGACTGCAATTAATTAATTTTGCTTTTACTTTCAGTACAGCAAGCACGCCACGTGTGAAGAATAGAAGTGCGACTACACGAGATAAGTGTCGCAAGGTTTACTGACACTTGCGCAAACATTTGTTTTGTGAATGATGGGCTGACTCAGTACCTCTCTGAATAAGGTAATAAACAATTCGGTACTTACTCACTCATTTTTACTTAATGTCTTTTTCCTCATTTTACATTTACCTACTTTCTTGTTACCTATGAATGAAATGAATGAAAAAATATGAACATTTTCGTGCGATTGAGTCATTATTAATAAATAAATAAACATCAGACTACAATCACATACATCTGACTCCGAGGTAAGTAGCTTAAGCACTTGTGTTACTGATATCAGAATCAACAGTGGTATTACAAATATATACTTAAATATTGGATTTTAACACCCAGACACAGAACAAACACAAGTATTCTTCACACGAATGATTGTAGTCACTAGGGTCACTACCGAATGCGCCATCGAGCCAGTCACAATAATAATATATGGCTCATAAAATATGTAATATGTATGTAATCAGCTTATAGTTAGTTAACCGCTAAAACGAATTCAGATTTTCACCCATTTATCCATTTTCAAGAAAAGGAATAGAATAAATGTAAGTCAAATCATTCTCGGTTCTAAGATACATCCCGTATACAGTTTGCAAATATCCAAGATATCATGTTAGTACAAATTTATTTCTATGAAATAATGTCGTCAGGTTACCTAAATATAACTTTGCAATTACGCGTTTTGTGTTCATTCGACAAACCAGGCGACTTGCAAACTGTGTAATGTAAATATGAATCAATTACGAAATGATTTACCTTGGTAGTTGCTGGCTCCGTTTCGCAGCGCCTTAATCCCAAACAAGGGCTTCCCGTCGGCATCCAGCGGTCCAGGTCCGTAGCTGGAGGTGATCACGTCAATAGGCTTCGTGATCACCTTGGACGGGCTCGGCGCGCGGTACTTCGGCTTTTCTGGCTCGATCTTCTTGCTGCTGAACGTCCGCGTCTCTGAAGTAATCTTCTTCAAATTCCTGTTCGTCACCCACGAGGGTTTATCTTCCTGCGCCGGCTTCGGCTGAATCTTCTTGTCCAACTCGATCACCGTCTTGATGATAGTCTCCTTCTTGCCTGTGTCAGACTTCTGTCGCTTCAACACTGGACTTGGTGATTTTTCCCGAAGTCTTTCAGTGGGCGTATGTTGGCGCTCAGGGCTTCGCTTTTTCTCAGGCGATGGAGATCTCTTCCCGTTGAGGTGAACTACCTCTATCGTATCCTTCGACGAGGTCCTTTCTGAGTGTAACTTTGTAATCTGACTGGTTTGCTTCGACTCTGTCACCTTATGCTCTTCGATTTCCTTCACTGTCTTACGATCTGTAACATCGGTGGTCTTCTTAGTTTTAGCTACGTTTAATTTGTCCGTCTCATTCATACCAGCCTTCTTCATATAAGCCGTCGCGTACTCATTGAAGCGGCTTGACTTCGGCTTCGGTGTCACCATTTTAGTTGGAGAAGTAGTTCTCGTCTTCTTTTCGGGACTGGGGTGACGTGCTGGACTTTTTGTTTTGCTTATCTTCGACACGGGCTTCTCAGGACTCTGTGGTCGCAGACGAGGCACCTCAGTTACAGCCTTCGCTGGTTCTTTCGCATGACCATTCAGCAGTACAGTTGGTTCTTTAGGTTGAGTACGATCTACTTTAGGCACGGATTTCGTTTGACGATCAGGTGACACAGTTTTGCGAACTGTTACCTTCGGCTGCCGGTCTGGCGAAGTGGTCTTTTGTGGAGTAGATTTTGGTTGCCTCTCAGGTGATTTAGCCTGTGAATGGCGTTCGGGTGATCTAGTTTTTGTTACATGTACTTGTTTAGTAGTCTTTGTGTGAGTGATGTTATGCGTTAGTTCGGTTTCCATCTTCTTAGCGACTCTGATTTGAGCCCTTATCCTTCGCCTCTGCTCATAACCCACGACCTTTTCCAACTGAAAAGGAGAAATAGTCAGTAAAAATAAAGACATATCATAGATATGGATATAATACTGAAAAGCATGCAAAACGTGTGTTTACTGACCATTTGTTCCAGGAGGTCTAGGTCATAGATATCCTCTATGCAGGGCTGGTGGTGCTCCACGCTGCGGCGGCGCTCGCTGCTGACGGTGGACCGCTCCACGCTCGTGCGGCGCAGCTCCACTCCGAACTTGCCGCTTCCACGACGACTGCTCACTTCAGCTTCCTCGACGACCTTACTTTCTTCCTTTATTTGACTTGTCTTAGTGGGTCTTTGGTAGCCCGGTACCTTATCTTGTGGAACCTTCTCATTATCAGACCGTACACTTGGAGATTCAGCTCTTTGCACTGGATGGCGAGAAGTTGTCTTAATCGTTGTAGTCTCAATGCTTTGACGCATAGGAGACCTGGTTCTGGGGACCTCAGGGGATTGAGTAGTCAGACGAGTGGGGCTGCTTCGTGGCTTATCATCGTGCAGACGACCGTGCTGCTGGAGTCGAGTAGGCGTTTTGCTCGTAGGACGCTCTCTAACCTCAGGTGTATGGCACCCGTCTACTTCACTATCGACGTCTGTTACACTAGGCGACCCATCATCTGAAGGATGAAGGACAATAGTAGAATCTGTTTTCGGTGACTTTTTCATCACACCGATATCAGTTAACTTGGTCGTTTTGGTTTGAGTTGTATCTTTCTTTTGGGTTGTTGCAATATTTTCAAACAAGGCCTTAGCCTTTTTAACGGCTTCGCTACTACGCAGAGTGGTTATTTTGATAGTAGGCGCTTTTTCAGTCGGTTTAACATTTGGACTAGGATAGTCCTTCACTTTGGCGTGAGATGAAGTTGTCTCTTTTGCAAAAGAATCTCTCTTTTCATCACGATGGTCATGAACTTTTTTATGAATATCAGTATCTTCTTTTACCTCTACTTCATCTGTAAACTCTTGTGTATCATACGAATCATCATCGATTGTGTCGACAATTCTCTTCATTATAATATCGTGCTGTTCTTTAATTTTCTTTTCCTTTTCTTCCACTTCTGTGGTTTGAGTAAGGAACTGTTCAGCTGTTTTGACAAATTTATTAACTTTGTCAGAGACACTAAGTAAACAATCATCGGATTTTAGTGATTCATCGACATCAGTTAAGTCTGGACGCTCTACCTTCTGAGCTGGTACCTTCGTTTTAGGAGATTTGACGTTCTCCGCAGTCTCCACGAATAAATGAGCTTTATCGTTCACGCTTAATTTTGTGTAGTCATCCTGATAAATTGTGTTTCTATCATACTCATCCACAATTTTACGCGAAGGGCTCTTGTCTTTGGTGTCTCTAGGACCTTTCGCAAATTTATTTACTTTTTCGGATACTGACAAAAGACATTCATCGGATTTTAGCTTTTCGTCAATAAAATCTGAGTGTACTTTCCTTTCAGTATCTTTAAATTGTTTCGTTGTATCCTTCTTGTTCACATTGTCGATTTGGTTTGTGAACTTAGATACTTTATCATTTACACTTAAGAGACACTCATCTGATTCAGTAACGTGATGGTCCTCTGTTCTTTTAACGAACAGCTCATCATCTTCACATATTTCAACAATATCATCTACGATTGATTCTGCTTCATGTATGGTGTGATAAGTGCGTTGGCGGAAATCATCGTCGGGCTCATTTACCTCATCTGGGAATCTAGGAGTTCCAACATCATCCCCAAAATTAATTGGTGTTGGGCAGATCCTGTCTGGTGAGTTTTCCCTCGAAGACTTAGCTTGTTGAACATCTATTATAATGTCATCGTCTTCATCCATTGACGTATTTAATGCCGTTGCTGACTTTGGTTTTCCAGGCAGCTTACTTTGAGGCACCGTGATTGTTGGCCTCTGAATCCTACTGGTAGTTGTAGAGGGAGACTGTTTGGAAGTTTTAACTGTTACTGCATCGTGCACCTGTATTTCGGGTTTTGATTTCATTTTCTGTGTAGTAGGTTTCTTTAATTTGGGAGATACATCGCTAATAGTGCGTGGAACCTTAGATTCGGTATCCTTCTTAGGAATTGCATTATTTTTAGGCGTAGGTGCACGTCTAGGTTCTTGCTCACTAGGCTTATTGGTCGGCGACAGGACCGATTTATTTGTTGTTTTTATCATGGAAGTCTTGGTGAAACTATTTTGTTTTGTAACACTGGACGTTTTCTTAGTATCAGATGTGATTAAAGTTTTATCTGTTTTCGTTGGCGATGCAATACCAGTTGGTTTACGCGAAGTAGGCGATTGTATCTGTTCTCTTGGTTTGATACCACTAGGTCTCGGGACTTGAGGAGATTGCGGACGGTCGGTCAAACTTATAGGTTTTTTAGGGGAGATGCTCCTGGATTTGGTAGGTGATTCAGATACTTTATCAGCCCTAGCTGGACTAGAAATAGGTTTCTTTACCGGTGATGTATTCCTTGATGATGGCTTGCTTGGAGTCTTTTGATTAGTAGTTTCTTTGGGCTTATCATCTACAGGTTTTCTTGGATAAATTTCGTCATCTTTAATAACTGAAACATTGTCTCTGACATCTGCGTATTGAGTTGTTATTTCGAAGTCTTCAACGCACTCAGTAGTAGTTATATCTAAGTCTTGCAAACTAGTAGTGGATTTAGGTGGACTTTTACCGCGGGTCGGTGATTTCTCATTACGAGTAGGCGACAATTTTCTAAGCGATTTCTGCACTTTGTCTAATATTTCTTGTTGCCTTTCCGACATCAGGAACTCATCAGTATCCACTGTGACCGTGGTTCTTTCCGTTGTTCTTTCCGTTTTTAATGGCGAAGGAGTTCTAGAATGTTTAGGCTCTTGGGATTGTTGGACTGGAGAAGTCTCTTTAGGTTTACGGGTAGGTGACGTAGATTTTCCTGAATTCGGACGACTTATTTCAACATTCTTAAAAATTAAACTGTCTTCAACATCATACGTTTCTTGCTTTAACAATGTTTTATCATGAGTAGTGTATTTAGATGGAGATGATCCTCTATCGCGATTATTATTAACTGGAGCAGGAGTGTTCTTGGTAGGTGATCGAATATCTTTTGCTGGTGACGTACGATCTTTACCTTTAGGTCGATGTTGAACAGTTATGGCTTCTGTGTAAGTTTGATTTGTAACATCTGTGACATCCGTCTGTTCTATATCGTAAGTTTCTTGTTTCAATAAAGAGCCATGAGTGGGTTTTACACGTCTTTCAGGACTACCTTTGCGAGGTGAATCTTTTACAGGTGATGGAGCATCTCTCACTGGAGACGGACGATCCTTAGGTTCACGTTGTTGCTTTGTGATATCCGAAGTATATGTAGTAGTTTCTGTTATATCTGTTTCCTCAGTGCCGAATCCCTGAATCTTCTCCGTGCGCTTTACCCGGCTTTCTTTGTTTGTGATTTGGCTTTCTTCAACATCATAAGTCTCTTGTTTGACCAAAGTTGCTGAAGTTGGTTTTAAATAACCTGGTTGTTTGTTCGGGCTCGGAGCGGACTTTGGTGGTGAAGATGCTCTTGGGTATTTATCAGTTGGCCTCTTGCTGTCTGGAGTCTGTGGCGTTGCTTTACGGTCAGGACTTACACTTTGCTTCGATAGAGGTTTTGATGGAGAGACTGTTCTCGGTCTTTGAGAGGTTTCATCGCTCTTTGGCTTCTGGCCAGGAGACTGACTGGCTCTCTTTGGAGAGTCTTCTCTGGGGTAGTCCTTAGCAGGTTTCTTTTCAGGACTAACACTGGACCGTCCAGGCTTGGATACGGATGGTTTAGTGTCAGTCACTTTTTCTACGCTCTCCCTATGTATAAGATAATCTTCATCGACTGTTTCTGAAACTTTTTCAGAATAATCTGTGGTCGAAGTTACACCATGCTTTTCATATTTGTTTTGAGTGATTATATCTTGCAACTTTGTAGGTGAATTATCTCTTGATGGTTTTCGTGCGTCTTTAATAATTTGTTCACGTTCATTGGTAATAAAATCGAGCTCATGAACGTTGGTTACATCAGTGTCTATTTTTGGCGGGTATTTAAACGGAGCATGTTCTTTACCACTCGGGCTTAGGTAAGGAGACATAATAGGAGAGCTTTTCTTTTTGTTAGTGTCATCATCCATCATTCCTAGAATCTTCCGGCAACGTTCTTCGTAAGTCTCTCGTCTTTCTAGTGGTGGCTTTGATTTTGGAGCCGTATCGGCAGGTTCGGGGTGATCTTTCTTCACAACTTTATGATCGTCTTGTGGTTCCGTCGTCGGTGATACGCGGAAGCTAGATGGAGGCTTCTCCGTCGGTGACACTTGAGTAGTGTAAGTTGTAGGCTTTTTCAGAGAACTCTTTCGTGGTAGATTATCTGTTGTCGGAGCTATTTGTTTTTCTGGAGACGGGGATCGGCACGGAATTTTAGATGGAGACGGTGTCCGTTTAAAGTCAAGACTTTCAGGTCTCTTTTGGATTGTTGTTAATTCATCAGTTTCAGTGGTTTCTACGTATGTTTCTTGATCGTCTAAGTCTGTGACTATAGTCTGGTGAGTTCGAGGAGAGCTAAAGTATACAAATCCACTCACTGAAGTTGTAGGTGAGCTTTGTCCTGTCGACGGAGCTGTCTCATCGGGTTTTGGCTTTCTAGTCGGGCTGGTTGACGGCGTGATGAGTTGCCGTGGACGATCTTTGACTGTAGTTTTTTTGTTGATTTCCTCAGTTGTCCTTTCAGTAGTGATAAAATCTGTAGTATTTTTATACTTTGTGTCCTTTGTCACGGTTTTGGTTGGAGAGACGCTGTCTCGTGGCATTTTTTTAGTAGGCGAAATGGGTGCCTCGGGAGCTTTTCTAGGAGAAGCCGATTTTTCACGACGCTTCAAAGAATCATATTTAGTCTCCTCAGTCATAACTTTTGTTACTTCTTCGTCAATTTCTTGAGAGTAGCGTTTTTTCTTATCATATGTTCCATACTTAGACGGCGATGGCTCTCTTTGACGAACATCTTCGTCTAGCTTGGGAGAATGTTTGATCGGGGATGTCACTTCCTTTGTAGGTGATGGACGGTCATTGCCCTTAGGACCACGTTGAGTTTTAGTTACATCTTCAGTTATCGTTTGCTTTGTGAAGTCTGTAACATTAGAACCAGTTTTTGTGATAGTCTCTACGCGATCTTGAGTAAAAGTGACTGGTCCCTTAGGTGGAGAAGGTGATCGAGAGTCTTTTCTCAATGAAGGCCGCGGCATCTCAGGCTGGCAATAATCTGGTGTGTCTTCTGACGGACTGCTACGTGCAGGCGAAGGGCTTTTACCGCGTTTTCCAACTATGTCAGTAGTATGGCGAGTTTCTTTCGTAGTAAATTCATCAATTTCTTCCGTATCTGTGCGTGTGTACATCTTAGTTTCTTCATCGATGAACTTATAATGATCTTGCTTCACTTTACTTATCTTGGTGTCGGAGTGGGGAAACTGTTTAGCAGGGGATTTTCTGTCGGGACTGACATATGATTTCGACGGACTTTTGGGAGAATCCGTATTCGGTGTAGTCTTGGTAGTCGCCGTAGGCCTCATGTAACCTGGTTGCTGATTAGGACTAGTGCTGGTTCCAACAGGTGACGGTTCTTTCTGCGAGGCCGTTTTTCGTTCTGGGCTAGAACTGGGCTTAGACGGAGAGGTGCTACGTGGGAAGTTAGATGTAGGACTTGGGCCCCGATTGGTAGGTTTCTGATAACCTGGTGTGCTGTCTGGGGTTTGAGTAGATGCAATGGGGGTTGGACGTTCTTTAGTAGGGCTTCCTAGGGGTTTTTTCTCAGGGCTAGAGCTGGAGCGAGGAGAAGTTCCCTGAGGACGCCTGTATGGAGAGTCTGGTTCATTTGTAACGGATTGATTATCTGGCTTTCTAGATGGACTTTGGCTTGGACGAGTGGGAGCAGGGGTGCCACTGTGTTTAGTCGGGGACGTACCTCTAGGATACGTATCCGCGGGCGAATCTTTGATTCCTTGCTTCCTGTCTGGACTCGGACTGGACCTAGAGCCAAGATTATCAGGACGCCTCCATGGCTTACCTTCAGATGCTTGAGTGGGAGGGAAGTCACCAACGTGACTCTGAGGTTTTGACGGAGAAGTGCCACGTGGATAACTATTCGTGGGAGAACCGTGAACTGATTTCCTATCAGGACTAGGGCTAGATCTCAGTCCAAGACCATCGGGTCGTCTGCTTGGTTTATCATCTGTAGGTTTCCTCTCAGGACTCTGACTTGGTCTCAATGGGTGATCTCCAGGCCGAGTTGGTGAAATGGTTCTGGGGAAGTTATCAGCTGGACTGCCTTTAGTCAATGGCTTCCTATCAGGACTGACGCTGGGTCGAGTGCTGGTTTCCTTTGGTCGTTTATCAGGGCTGACGCTATGTCTAGGACGGTTTCCATCCTGAGGATTCCTGTCAGGACTATAGCTCGGCCTAGTAGGAGACTTGCCATGCGGAGGTCTTCCATCGGGACTAGTGTATCTGTTGGTTTTTGTCTCAGTAACAGAGTGAGTGGAATGAGTGCTTGAGTATTTGTCAGACACCGTACGAGTGGGTGAGGACCTGTCCACCTTGCTAGGGCTTCCACCTCGACTCGGAGGCTTCCTGCACGTCTTATCAGGGCTGACGCTGCTCCTTAGTGAGGAAGTACTAGATTGGAATGTACGACCACCAGGTGACGACGCCCTAGTGGAAGGACGGGTGGATGTAGGCGTGTCGGCCCTGAGAGTGCTTGCCCAAGCTTGGTGAGTTGGACTCAAGTCGGTGCTGATCTTCTTTTGCGAAAAGTCGGTTTGGTATGTCGTTTGATATCTCTCGGTGCTCGTTTTTCTCTCCACCACTTCCTCGACTTTGTTATCTTTTGTCACATGATGAATACGCTCTACAGAATCCCTGGGATAGTCGTCCTTAGGACTTGGTTGGCGCTGGACAGGCCGTATGATAGAAGGCTCTCTGGGATGATCATAGTCCTTCACATCGGGGCGTTGTTGTCCCGGACGGCCACTCTGAGGTTCCCTGGGTTGATCATACTCCTTCCCATCGGGGCGTTGCTGTCCTGGACGGCCACTCTGAGGTTCCCTGGGTTGATTATACTCCTTCCCATCGGGGCGTTGTTGTCCCGGACGGCCACTCTGAGGTTTCCTGGGTTGATCATACTCCTTCCCATCGGGGCGTTGTTGTCCTGGACGGCCACTCTGAGGTTCCCTGGGTTGATCATACTCCTTCCCATCGGGATGTTGTCTTGGGCGACTACTCTGTGGGCCCCTAGGTTGGTCATAGACCTTTTCATCGGGCCGTTGCTGAATTGAATGAATGTCTTGGGTAACTTCACGCCTATTGATTTCATTGACGTCAGTTTCGTAATGTTGCTTATTCACCTGGTGATAGGTATCATGTTTCTGAACATTGCGGATGTTTTCTGTAGTCACGTCACGCCTGTTCACGTCAGTTTCATAACGTCGTTTGTTAGTGCTCTCAAGACTGTCGCGAGATTGTTTTTCAACATTGCGGATGTTTTCTGTTATGTGGTCACGTCGATTCACCTCACTTATGTCAGTTTCGTGATGTTGCTTATTGATTTTATGCTGAGAATCATGGGTCTCATTGTCAGTACTCAAATAACGGGACTGCTGATCCCTCTTAAAGTCGTAGTCGTCGGCTGTACGTTGAGAGTCGACGATATTAGCAAAATCATTGTCAATGTTGTGGCGAGTTATTTTGGACCTCGATTCCCTAACGTCAGATCGTTGTTGAGACGTTGTGTGATACGACCGGTTCTCACTCTTTGTCTGCTGGGACTGGGAGTGGTGCTCGGATCTGCTGCTCTGCACCACAGGCGCTCGGAACTCGCGGCGCGTACTTGTCACGCGAGTTCCATCGGGGAGGCATCTAGTTTCCACTATAACTTTAGTGTTGTCATCTGGATAGTCAATCTTCCTGGAGACCAATTCTCCAGTTTCGAAGTCGCTTTTTCTTAAGCTCTGCTCATAGTCGTTAGTAGCAGTTCTCTTAACAACTTGCTCGTTGCGATTAGTGTTAGTATCATGATGGTCATAGTCGTCGTTGGTTAGATATGGCACTTCGTGTTTTGTCGAGGAGACTTGCTGGAACTTGGACGTGGAAGACGAGCTGGTGGTCGACGAGATATGGGTTCCGTCGTCGGTTTGCCGGACCACCTGCTCGTGCGCAGCCGTGTTGGAGGAGCTCTCGTTCCGTTTCAGGCTGGAGTTGTCGTCGTGGTACTCGGTGATGGCTTGCTTGTGGTGGTCGTTGGCCGCGAACTGCCCTCGCCCCCCCTCCACGTCATACTTCCCTTCGATGTTGGCTTGGACAGTCTTGACGTGCGTATGCCCATCGTCTGTCGTCCGGTTCTCGGACTCCACATTCCACCCGGCATTGGAGAGCTCCTTCAGATCTGCAAAGATAATTTTCTCGTGTCAATCAGTGGTAAGAGTTAATTATCGTTCTGGTTAATCGAAACAGTTCCATGGTGGACGTAGCTTGAGGTTTTAATAGATACCATTGCCAAATTCAGCTCCGGTACTTGTTTCTAATTATTCGCGAAACCGTTTTTAACATTGCAGGTGCAAATTAGAAGCAAACGTGTGATTTTTTGAATTATTTAAAAATGGCTTCGCGACCATATTAAACTTTGCTACGGCCACCTAAGACCGGGTCCTCGCTTCCACGACCTGTCCCCTGTTAACTGTTGCCGGTTAGAAGCGTTAGTGGTTACAGTGATCAGGGAGGTAGGCACCTTGGCCGCGGTACGAGAACTCCTTGGGGGGGGAGCCGGCGTCACGGACCTCCTTGCTCTTCATCGATTGGAAGCTCTGGTCGGCGAACGACTGCATGTGCCCCTGCGCCGAGGTGAACTCACAACCTGTAGAGGGGCCATAACACAGCTACTCTAGTGGTTTACATACAAACAGTACATAGAAAGCTAAATAATACTAAGCGTCATACGTATAGGCGACGGAGTGTCTTTGGCAGAATATGAAATAAATAACAAGCAATTAATTTAAACTAAAATCCAACTACGAATTGCGTTTTCAAGTGTAATATCTCCCTTTTTGAAGTTCACTGTAATCCTATATTTTATCTAAATATAGGATAGGTAAAATAAATTTTCGGAAGTTAACAATTCTTATCATAAAGTAATGACAATTATCATTTGAAACAAACGTGTTATTTATCAATATTGTTCATCATTATTATAATAACACTAACTATTTTCTTTCCAAATTTATGCTATGTTATAAATGTTAACTTTTATTAAGTAAACATATAAAAACACACTTTTCTTTTACATTATTCTGTTTGTTTGTCAGTATTCTGAATTGTAGGATTATATTTGTACGTAGTATATTATTACTCTGTGATTAAATCTTATCTTGCCAGAGTTGACGTTGATGTCTTTTGTATGGGACAAAAACACAATTTAAAAGCTCAAGCGCACATAACGTGAGTTTATACGAATTATATCTACTAATATATTGTTCTATACACATAATATAAGCATGACACTGACACAACTATTAACACACAAAGACACAGAAGCATTTAACAGGGGATGATAATGATATTGCAAATAACAAAATAAACGTGAGTACATATAATTCTGTTGAGAGACCGATTGGTAACAATTACTTAAGTGTTAATTTACATCACTTTTATGTATTACGTAGGTAATATATAAACTAAAAATATATAAATAAATTATTGGACAGTAAAATTCACCCAAAAATTTCGGAGTGACGAAATAGATTATTGAAAATAGAATAAGTCAGCAATAATCTGTAATTTTTATAGTTTTTTTTGGAATCTTTAGTTTGAACAGATGATCGCATATTTAATTTATACTTATGATAAATATGTGTGCACCAAAGAGACTTTTTTGAAAATTAAAAATCAAACACGTTAATTAAGCGACCACTCATGGACTTAAACAGTAGCATAGATTACGTTTTTTTTCCTACTGGTCGACAGATTCAAATGAAATAGAAGTTTTCTTTTCAGGGTTTAACCAAGTTTGGGGGCCCCAGGGCACTGCCCCGCTCTTGGCCTTATGGAAACTATGCCACTGGCTTCATAAGCTATAATTACGCCACTACATTTGTGGAAGGCTGCTTTTGTTCATCCGGGAGCAAATGTCAGTTTGGAGCTGGTATGGCCGCATGCAGATCCACTTGCCATTCAACAGACTTACAGGCTATTCAGTCAGATCCTAATAATTTCTGTCCCCTTTTTATTTTGTACTCTTTGAAACCCAACCATGTTACTTGTGTAGCACCTCTTAAGAGGTGACTAATGGTGTTTTGGGTAATATTTGAGTGTGTTGGCGACAAACTAACTACCACTAATCACTTGTATTTTTTATGATTTTCCGTATAAGTAACATCTCATTTTTATTTTTTCCTATAAGTTATTTAAGGACCCTGCTCCTTCGGCTCTGGCTACCACAGGAACTGCAGGCGAGCAAGTATGATTGTATGATGGTGAGGGTCACCTTTAGTGTCGGCGTGCGGCGGCTCGGGCGAGTACAGGTTGCGCAGGCGCTCCTCGCGCAGCCGGTACATGTGTGCGCGGATCTCCTTCTTGCGCCCGAAGTCTTCTGTCTGCTGCCACTGGAAAATAGATGATAAACTTACAAATAGGAAGAAAATCCACTCATAGAGAATTTATGTATCGGAATGTACATAGTAGCTTCTTATTTTTTGTCCTATTTTAAGTTCTACTGTCGACTTATAATAATGAATTCTTATTTCAAATGTTGTCTCAATTTCAAACATTAAGTCTGCTATCTTTCCGAATCTAGTAACCCCCCATACCTCTTACCCGATTTGAATAATCCATAGAAATAGAATCGTATCTTTAAGCAAGAATAAAGTTCCTTAATATTATTGTATCGTTTAAGGAGTACAAAGGTAATATGTTGCTATTGCGTTTTATCAGGCGCTTTGAGCTACCCGATTCTTTGATATGAATTAAATTTAGATATGTAGATAGATACGAATCTTTAAGAATATTTAGATTTATACCTTTACTATACATACATTATTGCTTTTCTCAACGTTATAAACTATGTAAATAAGGTAGATATGCACTATCATATCAGATTCACCTACAAAAAGTTTATCAGTTTCAATTCAAAAGTCAAAATGTCTTTATTTATGTAGGCCTCAAAAAAGGGCCTTATAAATCGTCAATTTCACAAAAATCTGCAGAGCAAAGTGAATTTACCACCGGTTCGGAATGCTGATTCTACCGAGAAGAAACCGAAAAGAAACAATTTGGCACATACATATTTTATTTATCTCATATTTACTCATTCTTACTAATTAGCACAAGTTATCTTATTCGAGACTAATTAACTTACTAACTAAACTTCACGCCACTTCCCTAGCGGGGTAGGCAGAGAGAACCGAACGCCATATGGCACGATCCTTACACACCTCACTCGCCTCTTCGACATTCGTGATCCTTTTTATACAAGCCCTACCGTTTTATATGTCTCCTAACTAATTGAGTTATGTTTATTGTGTACCTATGTCAGATTGATGTCACTAAATGTTATTCCATTTTCGTTGGCCTTTAGTATTTCCACTTACCATACGGCGCAAGACGTCTTCGTCGCGAATCAGGGACACGTCGCCTTCAGACATTCTGTAGACAAAATAGGAACACGTTGAATTATTTAAAAAACCTTTAGACTGCCGCATATGGCGGCTGCATAATAAAATGCAACGGCATGCATATCGAATACATTAAGTTGTAAGTTATTGCGCAAGTGCGAGCCAAGAGCAACTTGTCCAAAAAAGTGGTTCGAGTTGAGATAGCGAAGTTAATTGTTACAAAGTACAGGTAGTTTTAAGCGGTAATCAGTTTTGAGAATGACATCCATGTAATTGTGTGAAGGCTGAAAAGCTTGCCTTAATAACTTTTTAACAAACATTTTGAACGTTTTGTAAATTATAAAAGGTTACACTAGGTCAAAGCGGACTTCTAGGATTATCGCGGTAGGAATTCATCACTGTTTATATGAATCACATTATTCATATTTTATATATTTTATCGATATTTTGATTTCATTTCAACTTGAAGGTTTATCACTCTATTTATATACAGCTCTTATGATAAAGACTAAAACTGCCTCGTTGGTCTAGTGATAGCATGCGCCGCCTAAGGACCAAGAGGTGCCAGGATCAAATACCGGGTCGGGCCAAAAAATTGTGGCTCGGTATTTCAATATTGAAACTACTCAGTAACAGTCCGGAGTCAGGTAGTTGGCGGTTTATTCATCCCCATGCCTCGGAAAGCACGTTAAGCCGTTGGTCCTGCGCCTGACCTCTCACCGGTCATGTCGAATTGCCGTCTCACCGGACTATGAGAGTGAAGGAATAGAGAGTGCATCTGTGTTTGCGTACACACTTGTGCACTAAAATATCTCCTGTGCAGATGGCTAATCCTCGTTGAGATTGGTCGCCGTGACCGATATCGGCTAGGAGGACATTTATAATAAAAATAATAATTAATATCCGACGACATCACAAACATTGATCTGTCTCCGAGCTAAGTAGCTTAAGCACTTGTGTTACGGATATCAGAATCAACAGTGGTATTACAAATATTTACTTAACACCCAGACACAGAACAAACACAAATATTCATCACACGAATGTTTGTCCTGGGTGGGGTCAATCCCTACCCACAACTCTTGGCGCATGAGGCAGCGTCACTACCGAATGCGACATCGAGCCAGTCCAATAAACGACAAACAATAAACATTAATATAATAAAGAGTACTTTAGCTACTTAGGCGAAAAATTTTATATATCACTAGCTGTGCCTCGATTGCCTGTGATTCTACTCGTTCTCGTTAACTCAATACAGTTAGCCAAGAGAACATTCACAGACCTAGCCATGTCGAATACTTTTATCTCTAAAATCATGCAATACGTCTTCTAATTCTTCATCATCTATACTTATAATAAATCTGTAGAGAGGTCAATTCTGTACATGAAATATATTTTCAAAATAACTATCAGGGGGTGATTAGTGATCGATACTGATGCCAAAAATGCAATCAGTAAAATTTTTGTCTGTCTGTCTGTCTGTCTCTCTGTATGTTCCTTATAGAAACAAAAACTACTCGACGGATTTTAACGAAACTTGGTACTTACAATTATTCTTCATACTCCTGGGCAGGTTATAGTATACTTTTCATCACGCTACAATCAATAGGAGAAGAGTAGTGAAGGGAAATGTTGGGAAAACGGGAGAAGTTACTCCATTTTTTAAGCTTCCGTCGCGTATGCAGCCTTAATGGTTAAAGTTACATAGAAATCATGTATGACGGAAATAGTCTTTATAATATTAACCATAAACGCGGGTGACACCGCTGGCACAGCTAGTTATAAATAAATTTTTATTACAGTAAAAATTCCTCCATTTCCGGCGAAGGCCGATCGGAATTGTCGTCCAATGGGGATGCGGCGCGAGCGCACATCGCGGTTCAATTGGTTGCGGCACGTGCACGCTGTTGTCACAACAATTGACAATCGATGCGCACGCGTGCTTACAACGATCTTACATTCGGAACAGATGATGCCAGATGTATGATAAAAATTATACACTTAATGACTGCAGATATACATACACTGATATATACTCACTACAATACATAGGGATATTTGTATAAGTCTATACGAAATACTTTTTTTTTGTGTGTATGGTACAAACTTAACGTACCAACTTAGCTTAACTTAAACACGAAAACTTATCTACGTGGATAAGCTGAAATGTAGATATAACTTTACCCATGTTCTTAAAAGAAAAATTGTACCCCAAAGCTCGTGATTCATATGACGAATGATATTTGGTCACTAGGATTGCTGACCGTAGTTGCATAGTATTTTATTAAATTTGTATTGAAGTACTTTATGTATTTAAGTTGAATAAATATAGTGCCTACCGTAAGTACTTTTTATTCCAGTTGGATGGATCGACAAGACATTCAGATCGAGAAACTGTAATGTATGGTTTTGCACCGTAATGATTGATTCATTTGAGGGTCATGAAGTAATAAGGGCGAATGATAATTGTTCTGATAAAACCCTTGTGCTATCTAATGTTGTTGTAAAAAAAGGTACTTTTACGAAAGTGTATTTTCGTTTAAAAAGTTATGTAGCATATGTTTATTGTAATTTACTACGATTTGTTAAAGAAATGTTGCCAACCTTAATGTTAACAATGGTGCTAACGAGTCGCCTTGAGCGCCATATGGCGGAGCGCTCGGCGCCCCGGCGCCCCGGCGCCCTTGCCCCACTGCTCTATAAGGCGACGCTTTTTGCGGCGACGCCTTGTAAGTGCGGTCCAGTTACCGATATGGGGAGGAATGCGAATCGAGTCGAGTACGATCTTTGGATAGATCTTTTTACGAGCATTTTTGAACGCGCAATAAAAATGAGGGCCAACGTATATACAGCAAGGGTTTTATTTACAAGAAACGTCAGAAGCACGCGTGTTTTCCATTTTTATGTAAACTAGCAGCGACCAACGGTTTAACCCGCATAGTTCCCGTTCCTGTAGGAATATGGGGATAAAATAGAGCCTATGGTACTTCCGGATAATGTAGCTTTCCAATGGTGAAAGAATATTTAAATCGGCATAGTAGTTATTGATTTTATTCTTTACAAACTTAATACAAAAATACAAATCTTTCCTCTTTATAATATTAAAATAAAAATAAATATCTGACTACATCACATACATTGATCTGACTACGAGGTAAGTAGCTTAAGCACTTGTGTTACGGATATCAGAACCAACAGTGAAATTACAAATATATACTTAAATATTGGATATTAACACCCAGACACCAAACAAACACAAGTATTCATCATACGAATATTTGTCCTGGGTGGGAATCAAACCCACAACTCTTGGCGCATGGGGCAGGGTCACTACCGAATGCGCCATCGAGCCAGTCAAATATTGGTATAGATAGTTAAGACGTAAAATATAATTTCTTAGTTTGTATTTGTTTGTCATTGTTGTTTAAAAGGTATAGGCATTACAGGTAAAATTGTGTTTGTACAAAGAAAACCATCTACGATATATATTTTTGGTGGTGTCGTTGTCCTTAAAAGGTAAGTTTTTTAACTTCTAAAGGTAAGTTGGTTAGTGTGCGCCCTCCGTTTTTTTATTTGTGTTATAAAAAAACATGTCACACTATATAATAAATAAATAAATAAATAATAATAAATTCGCCAGACTGACACACCAATTCCATAGTTCCAAACTAAGCATATGCTTGTGCTATGGATACTAGGTGAACGGATAGACATACTTAAATACGTTTATAAACACCCATGACTCGAGTACAAATGTCCATGTTCATCACACGAAACATTTGCCCCTAGCGGGATTCGAACCCGCGACCCTTGGGTTTGTGGCCAGGGTCTCTGACCATTCGACCAACGGGCCTGAATACGAGTATAGTTGTGTAGTTATCATACTGGCAGTTAGTAGCCTGAACGTTCACACTCCCGACATCTGTCGGTAATCTGTCTAAAAATGTCGGCTGTAATACTGTGAAAGCATTAAAATCAATTGTTTCATATTTACGGATAGCGTATGAGTTAATAATATTGTGTCTTCAATCACCTATCTCAATTGAGTAACATGGCTTGAAATTTTGTTTTCGCATAGACTGCATATACGAGTATGTACGTACATGCATGTAGGTATGGCCAGCGGAAATAGTATTTTTAATACAGTTGCGAGAAAAATGAACCAATTTAATAAAGAAAATTTCTAGAAAATGGCGCCAACCGTAGAATATAAGAAGAGATTTTTTTTTCTTCACCTATTCTGGTAGGCAAAGGGAACTATGCCCATACAGCCAAGTCTTCAGTAGATTTTTTTTATTGATATAAAATGAAAATGAAATGAAATGAAACCTAAGATAACTCATTTAATCAAATCATTAAATCTGATATAGAAACAAATTAGTAGCTTCTTTTTAGAAATATACGTATTTGCATGAATCATAAAAACTTCTATAATTCTTTTTTAGTAAAAACTTCATGGTTGGTTTTTCTTTTTAATAGACATTATTTTGACAGTTGGGAAAGAGAACGCACGAGTTCGGGAAAGGTAAAAAAAAGCACGAGTATGTAATAGCCCACATCCCGAACGCTATACGTCCCTGCAATACGCCACTTTTTGAGCAACTGTATTAAAAAGTTACTAAAACGCCACAAAAATACGCGTTTGAAATCCTTTACAATTATTTTCAATTGTTTGCATTCGTCTGAAAAGTTGACTAAAGTACTTATACGTATACATTATGTTTACATTCAAAAGCGTCCAATCATGATCTGAACAAACATTTACCTTTGTCACTCAAACAATCTGTCGGCCACTTAGGAGCATTGTGCTGCTTGTGACACGCTCGGCAATTAGCTACCACTTGTGACTGCGCGGTGACGTCACGCCGTGCCGGCCACCCAGGTGCGCTTGCGGCACCCGGGATTACGAGATAACGGGTTGCTCAAAGACGTCGAAACGTGACACAGTTTTACTTGTATAAACAAATGCACCAGGATTGCTAATCTTAAGTAAAGCTTTTCCGTCATATCTCCCGAAACACCACAACCTGACACACATTTTTAAAAACACGTTTTCTTTTAAATTCGTCCCAGATTTAAAGAAATTATTGTACCTGTCGTCGTCCCCCTAATGGGGTGGGATGATTTTTATTGTATGCGAATTATCAGGTGATGTCATAGTGATCTAAGATAATAGATAAGATCCAGATTATTAAAATCTGCAACACCACCTTTTTCCACGATTAAGAAGTTATATGTATATATTTTCAGCATATGCAGTCTTTTAGATCATATTTCTCTGCTGATTGTGGCTAGAGTGCGGAAACGCATATCCTATGTCAAAAAACAAGGAAATCTCTAAATGAAAGCAGTAACTGAATTTGCCATGACCAGTAAGGTTAATACAATTGACAGAATCAAGACAATGACTGCAAACGCGTGTAACTACAGCACCCACGGGCTCGCGACTGTCCAAACACACGGACAGCAATGCGTCTTCATTAACGCAGTGACAGCCGAGTTAGTGGCGACACGCGGTTTCATCTGCGTCTGTTCGTAGGGTCTCCAACTCCGCTGGTTCACATAGAAATATGTCCCACAACGTAAATTGATTTATATTCAAAATTCAAATTCAAAAATATTACTACCAATATTAGTAACTGACGCGACGTACATAACTGCATTTTCGTTATCCTAATATTGGACGTACCTATATCTCAGATTCCTAAACAAAGGTAAGTACTACAGAGCAACTCTTCCTCTTGGTAAAAGTGGATTTAGAATGCCTGTATTTGAGAACTAACCGTTCTACTGACATAGTCATCACATTTTTAATATCTTTGACTATCTAATACCGCTATTTCTTAAATGTATAACTGTCATAATGCATCAAAAATTTACTCAAAATGTTGTTGAGGGCGACTCTTAAAAAAGAGGCGACATTAGAAGTTGTCGCTCAGGGCCCCTCTGACCGCTGTTGCAGCCCTAACTCAGGCTGACAGGCTGACGAGCCGGCAGACGGACTGTCGTTAGGTGACGTCAGCGCGTGCTTTTGTTTAGTTCAGGCCAGCATAAGTGCTTCTTGGAAAGTGAAATGACAGTACATACTTGTTATAGAATTGTTTCATGTACGCCATTTTGAATCATTTCATTTGTGATGTGAGTAAAAATTAGGATAGAACGAGCAAAGTGCGTATATGAAAAAGAAAAGAAGAGGCCCTTGTTTTACATTAATAATTAGGATGAGTACTATAGCCGAATATATTAACCCTTAACTACTGACGTACGTTTGTGTGTGTGGTGGTGGTAATTAACGATTTTTCGTTAAAACCTTTTAATGAGGGTTTTCACAAATACATAAACCGCCAGATGGCAGAGGGAGTCTCGTGGTATTATCACTGTCACTATTGGCTCGTTGTTGACAGCATGTCAGTTTGTTCTGAAAACCTACCAATGAGGAAGGTGACAAGACCGTACGTCACAGTTACGCCATCTATCTGATATTTTAATTAAAAAAAAACCCTCATTGCATATACATTTTGTGGCGTATTTTTTGGTCACCTTCGTCGTAAATTCAGTAGTAATATTATAAAATATCATTCCAAATAAGTGGTTTGTGGTTAAGGAAAAATAAAAAATCCATATCTTCTTCTAGAGGAAACTATGAACTATGTTCCTGAACTGACCAGTTGTTAGTAACCACTTTCGACATATAGAATCGCCGGAGATTCCCGAGCAGGCATAGCCCCCTCGCCCATTCCCTCGCGTAGAAAGTGCTCCGACGGGTGTCGCGGGAACCTTGACCTCGCGACCGATGCGCCGGCGCACCGAGACACGCGCTGCGCCGCCCGCGGGACCCACACTTGCACTAAGTACATATGAGTGTGGATACATAATACATACTTCCCAAGTTACATACCAATAATCATTATAAATACAAATTAATTAGGCAAAAGATGTACATACTAAAATCTATAAAGATATCGTTGTTCGGCAGTGAAAACCTTTTAAATGCTTTTAACAACATTTTACTGAAGGAAGAAAAAACTACCTCCTGAAAAAAAAAATCGGAATAGTACTGTTTATTATTATTTTTTAAGAATTATAGTAATCAATGGTACATAATCGTAAGAATTCAAATATCGTGGTTAAATAAGTCTGGTGTGACTTACAAAACAAATAAAAAAAAAGCAAATTAATGTGTCTTCCGAGGTTTTCTCTGCCGAATGACTATATAGATATTTAAATAAATAAATAAATATTGGGTAGGCAGAGAGAAGATACCTTCTGTTTGCTACAATCCGTGTTAGATACCTTTAATTGTATAGCAATATAATATAATAATTTAAGTGATTTTCATGAGAGCGATCAGAGAGTTTCGTGGCTAGAAGCTAATCGCTATACGAGAACTATGGTTTATACATTTTATATGACATTAAAATAATTTAAACGACACACAACATTACAAATTGTTTAGATAATAAAAGTAATTAGAATTCAATCAATCATGTCGTTTAGAATTGTCATTATGTCCACTATAATTTAATTACCGCATTCTTCTTTCAAATGATAAAGAAAAAATGTTTATAAAGATTAAAAAAACGTGCGTTATCCTAAACATTATTTCGACTTTTATTCGACTGGCCCGATGTTCGAGTGGTCAGAGACCCTGGCTACGAAACCGAGGGTCGAGGTTTCGAATACTGCTAGGGGCAAATGTTTCGTGTGATGAACATGGGCATTTGTACTCGAGTCATGGATGTTTATAAACGTATTTAAGTATGTCTATCCATTCACTTAGTATCTGTAGCACAAGCAATAAGCTTAATTTGGGACTAGGGAATTGGTGTGTCAGTCTAGAGAATTTATTTACTTACTTATTTTGTAATACGACCTTATATTATATTGTATTATATTGTACGTTACCATTACAGATTACCTACATATAAATATGTGAATGGAATGAATGGAAAATGAGTTATTTACTATTGTATCTGCGGCTGCAATAAATTGTAGTTATGAGTGTTATATGCGCATATGGTCTTTGATAATAAAATTGCCGACAAAGTATGCAAACGTATAAATACGATTTTCTTATTTACAAACTAACCCCACACTAATTCATTATCAAAAATGCAAATACTTGCAATTGATTACGTACCAAAAATTTTTATTATGTTGTATTTCTTAACAACTAAATGTTTTCTTAACGAACAAATATTAAATGTGTGATTTATGCACAGCACATTTCAAAAATGTTTATTGCCAGAGGCTGTATCTAACGCCATTAATGCAACTGCATATTTTAAACACGTCTACATGTTACAACGACGAGCTACGACGCAGTGGCTTATGCTGCAGCGATGACAGATGGTCCTTCGAGCCAGATGCATCACCGTTCCTGATGCATTTATCTCAATGCGAGGTATGATGCCATTGCTATTGCTATAAATAATATCTTTGGTTACGCTTCCTAGATGCCGTAACGTCTGTTTATAAGCAAGTGAGATTTATGCCCTTCTTAACGTTATGGTAGTGTACTTGATACCAAAGGATCGTATCAGCACACCCACTGCGCTGTGGCCTGCTTCCGTCTTCCTCTATAGCTGTGCGATAGTGGATCTGTGTAAGTGTTGGACTATCCTGAGGAGCAGACGCGTATTTATCTGTCTATCTAGATATCTGTTTAATGTATGTACATTTAGGTTGGTAAATACTGTCACAAGACTCTTGTACGTTATACATTTAGAAATATCAACATCTGAACCATGTTACGCTGTATTAAACGTAGTCTTAATAAAAAATATTGAAAATTTTGTTATTGTGATAAGCCCGTTGGTCGAGTGGTCAGAGACCCTGGCTATTAAACTAAGGGTCACGGTTTCGGGTTCGAATCCCGCTAAGGACAAATGTTTCGTGTGATGAACATGAACATTGGTACTCAAGACACGGATGTCTATAAATTTATTTAAGTATGTATATCCATTTACCTAGTATTTATAGCACAAGCTTGGTTTGGAACTAGGGAATTTGTATGTCAGTCTGGAGAATTCAATTTAATTTAATTTAAGAGGTTGATTTTAAGCACAAATGATAGTATAATTTAGTTGAGACAATAACTTTTTTGTTATTGAGTTTAGTTAATACATTATCTGTTTAAAAAGTACTACTTTAGCTAACAAACTAAAAAGACTAATATCCTCGGAACCTTAGTCAAACGCCTAGAAAATATTTCAAATATTCAAAATTCCGATTCAAGATACATCGCACCTGACCCGCCGGCTCTTGGTAGCGTGATTAATCTAAAAATACGTGACATTTTTATAATGATTCGGTTATTCGATGTTAAACGGCTAATTAGCATATCTTATGGATGCGCCCGCGCCGGGGCGGTGCACAAGATTCCCAAAGAACTCGCTATTACTCTTTAATGGGGGAAATCTCATAAAATACACTAATCAAATTGTTTTTTGCATTTCACCATAAAAACGTAATTTGTGTGTATTTTATAGTTATGTTTGGATTAGATATTATAAGTATTTAATGTTAACTTTATGAGAAAATAAGGAATTAAAATTTTAAAAGGCTTCATTTCCTTTCCGTTAACGGATGTTTCATGTTAAGCGCTGGTTATTGGTACTCATATTGATAAACAAGTATTATTTATAAATGCCAACTATACCGCTAATGTTATAATGTTTGTGTGTTTGTATAATGCAGCTCGACTGCGTACATTATTATTACAAGATAGACCGATACTAAAGTTCATATATTTTGCTAAAATAGAAAAATACTTTAAAGAAAACAAAAAAAAACTCCATCTAATTCACGAAAAAAACTGTCTGTTATTTAATTTTATACGTAGGCCGACCGTTTTTATGAGCTGTGAACTACTGAACCGATTCCAACGATTCTTCGACCAATACAAAGATTAATGAAATATGTTTACTAAAAAAGTTTTTATAGTCTGTAGGTTAGATTATAAAAAAATATTTAATACGTATTTTTTGGCTTTATCTAAAACTCGAAAAATTATAAAGATACAGCGCTTTAAAGATCTAAAATGGGGCGCTTTACGTTACTTGGATGGTTAAATTTTACGGACCTAGTGACGTAAAGCAGTACTTTAACGCGCTGTCTTCATAATTTTTGGTCGTTGAACAAAATAAAAAAAACGTAAGCATTAATATTCACGAGATCAAAATCGCGGGCAAGTGCTAGTCTTCACTATTTTTATAAAGAGGAAAGAATGTATGTATGTAAGTATGTAATTAAAAAACTAAAAAATTACTAGACCGATTTTGAAAATTCTTTCACTATTATAATGCTACATTCGCCCTGATGAGGGGTTGCCTTCTCAATAATTTTGCAACCAGGACAAGACTCGTAAAAACACCGGGTTGAACCGGACATGGCAACAGGTTTTTTTAAACATAGTCATTGTAATAAAAGGGAGCTATGGTAGCTCAATGGTAAGGACACGCGCCTCTATGTACGTATTCATACCACTAGCTCGACGGTGAGGGAAAACATCGTGATGAAACCTGCAAATTCTAACAACTTTGGATTTGTAACCATGATCCAAAAATTGTCTGGTTCCCCTATCTTAGGGTTAGGAAGGTCAGATCGGCAGTCACTTCAATGTATTTACCAGACTCGCTAAATCCTGGATCATGAACTAAGCGGACCCTGTCTAAGCACGGGACATAACACTAAGAAGATGATGATGATTGTAATAACAAAAGAGTAAAAAATTATGGTGAATTTAGCGAGTCGGTTCGTCGGTTGACCGCGGCGTGCGGGCAGAGTGCGTGAGTCGAAGGCGGCCCAATACTTTAAATTTTAAAACCAGGACTACAAATGAAGCCCTGCCCGGACGCTCCCCGGATACCCTCTAAACTAGGCGAAATCCAAGGAAACCCGGTCGGATGGCAACCCTAGCCCTGATTAACATAGGCTATAAAATATTTTGAAAAAAGTTAGGTTAGGTTAGAAAATAAATGTCCACCTGTGCGAAGCCGGGGCGGGTCGCTATCTGATAAAACAAACACCAAACAGCTTGTCTCCTCACGTGGCTGCATATTTATGGAGGCCGCGATAGTAACCTTTACTGACATATGCCTTATCAGATGCAGCTCTGTTTGCTTGTCGGCGCATGCGCAGTTAACACTTGAAAGATTTACCTGCTTGCGCTAAAGTGTAATACATATTGCATTATTTAGAGCAGTCAGAGGAGAGGTGACAAGGTTATTATTAGGTATGTAGCCAAACACGTACTCATGATTCTTGGTGAGTCTGGAAACATAATTTAGACATACCTACTTAGAACCAAATCTAGGTATATGACTAAAAAAAAATGTACAGGCTTGATAAGTTTCGGTTGCACGGCACATGTCATCTCAGCTATAAAAAGGCATCATAAAAAGGTTTACACTTTGCGATAATAAGATGATATTCCTGACACTGCGCAGATGGTGAGATTTTACTACGACACCAAATTAATCTGATTCAGAGACATCACTACATTATTATAATAAAAAGTCATTCGCTGCTTCTGTCTGTCTGATCGCGATATACTCTATACTACTGCACGGATTTTTATGCGGTTTTCACTAATAAATATAGTGATTCTTGAGGAATATTTAGATATATTATTTGTTAAGTCATTGGCTAAAATATAATGATATTTTTTGGAGGTGCCGGAAAAAATTAAGCCGCTACGCGGGCTGGCGAAAACTAGTTTCACATAAACCGATTTATTGACTATCATAATGTAGCCTTTTACACTGAAGATAAAGTACTTTTTCCTTCAATTAGTCTGTCAGACTAAGGTTGTGGCACCTTCATAAGTCTAGTTTAATTTTTACTTTAGTTTTATCTATTGCATATGAGTCTGAACCATTCGCCGATATCACCCAAATTGCGATGGCATCTATTTGAAATTCACACAATCTTAGTAACTTCACTTTCGTAAAAGAAATCTGGCCAGCGCAATGCAGCACTATTATTCCATCATTTCTCTGCTACTTAAGATGCGCAAGGGAAGACGCAGAAAGCGCCATACTGTAACAACCGCGCTGCGCCTCTCAATGTCACTCGCGCGCAGAATTGACAAGCAGATAAAAACACGACACAAACATTCTTATGGCTTTCTTCCGTAGAGGTACATCGTGTTTGCAGTCATAGTGTTGGAAAGAGCTTCCTTATTTATTAATACATCGCATGTGGTCTTTCCCTTGTCTTTCTCTATAAACCAATTAATCCTAAGTCTAGACTAGTTTTTGGTCCTCCAATTTATAACGAGAAATATCTTGACGACTAATATCATTTCACAGGTTCAATCCAGGACAGAGTGCTTTATGTCCGACTAGGAGGACCCCGCGGTTTCACCCGAGTAGTTCCCGTTCCAATGGGAATATGGAAATTAAATATAGCCTATGTTACTTGCTGATAAAGTAGCTTTCCGTTGGTGAAAGAATTTTTCAAATCGGTCCAGTAGGTTCGGACCCTATTCAATACAAACAGACAAACAAATCATTCCTTTTTATAATATTAGTATAGATTTCGATCAGAATGTGTGAGGCCTACAGCTCTCCTGCTTAGAGTATGTTTGGCAGTTTAGACGTATTTGTAGGCGTGTCTTTAAATTGGATAATCTTCGCAATGAATAGAAGTTTATAACAATATTAGGTATCCTTCTTTGTAATAGAGGTGCTCCAGATATTTATTTATTTAAAACAGGCCTACCAACAATTTTTATACTCTTACATGCTATTTAACTAAAAATACGTTTGATATTAATGATTAATATAAAAACTAATTACCTACAGGTAGACACCACATGATAGATATTATTAAACAGAGTAATTATTTAGAATAAAAAATGATTGAGAAACAATTAAATTAATTATTACAAAATTTAAATATAGATTTATATTAAACACAAATTAAATACAAATTAAAATAAATATTAAAATTAAAAGTAAAAAAAATAAAAAGAAATATCAGGGATGAAGGTCGTAATTGGTTTGTGAAGATTTTGCATTGGTAGCAATTCATACTTTCATGTCACAATGACCAAGGTCCAGTCTGGAAAATAGTCGCATGTTGGTCTGGGACCTCAACAGAATGTGCGAACTGTGTTTCTTGCCTAGCATGTCGTAAAAGGCGACTAATGGTATATGGGGTTTTGGGTATGTGATTGTGCAGGCGACGAGCTAGCCACTTGTCACTACTTTTTCACAATTTTCCATCTAACCCAGCCCATTGTCCCATGTTGGACTGGCACTTAAAAATAATGTGCCATCTGTGGTTCTTGCATAGCATGTCGTAGAAGACGACTAATGGTGTATCGGGTTTTTGGGTATGTGATTGTGTGGGCGACAGACTAGCCACTTGTCACCACTTTTTCACAATTTTCCATTTAACCCAGCCCAGTTTTGTTTCTGTCTGAATGTGGTTAAAGGGGCCTGCTGCCTCTTTGACTCTGCCTACCCATTCGGGGATTATGGGCGTGATGTTATGTATGTATGTATGTATGCTCAGTTCAGAAGGAATCAAGATGATACAATGTGGTTAATTAGCTTTCGGATATTCTGCCCGCGTCCTCGCTGATTTGTTTATACTCCAAAAGGTTAACATTGGGTTTACGAGTGGTTTTGAAAACAACAAGAAATATGGGGAAGTCACCAGTAAAAGTGCTTTCACTATCCTCGACGTGCGAGTGCGATGCGCCGGCGCAACGCGTATTCAGGCCGCGTACGCGCGCGCCTACGATCCGCAGTTTTGCGGAAACTCGCGGTGACGTCACGCCGGATGTAGGAAGGTACGCCGAAGCTTCGCTGATGGAATTGTGATTGATTCTCTTTGATCAGTGCGGACGAGTTTACCGGAATGTTACCCTTATTTATGGCAAAAGAAGAGAAAATAATTAAATGTGTGAAACCTAGAAACAAAGTCTTCCTTCTTTATAGTAAATGTAATCGTAATTAAAATAATCGTATAGAACAACATAATCATCGCAATTCGTGCTTTAGTGGTTATATTAAGTTCTGAGGATTCTTAATATCTAGCTTACTGAAGATAGGCCTAACTGAGGGTCTTTAAACTCAGGAAACCGAAACCGAAGGTCTAATAAAACTGTGGTCGTAGAATGAAACCTGGCTAGATGGCTGGGCAGACAAAGCCGAGGACATCCACCCACTATTGGGTGGATTTTTTATGTCCCAGATTAACATGGGTCAAGTCCCAGACCAACATGGGACTAACTTGTATGTTCTTGGAATGTGTATTAAAGGATGTGTGAATGGAAATGTTCTGATTAAACATTTTTTTTCTTTCTTGTCTTTTTTTTTCTAAATAAATAAATACAAAGAATGTTTTACCTACTGAACAATATATTCGCTCAAAGGCAAAGAGAAAAAATACACTACCTTTAATATGTTGAATGAATATGTAATTGATTCATCAATCTGGCTCCCTTTTCCAGAAATTAGGATAGTCAGTTGTCTAATGATAATAACTGCTCCCTATTTTTTAGACTTATATCTAGATTAAGTTCGAAAGCAACCCTGACGATGAACGATACCTAACGCAACGAAAAAGAACATAGAAATCTTTAAACCCATTATAAGTACAAGAGGCTATTACTGCGTGTTGCGAGCACTACATTGTGGAACGACTCCTGTCGCGTCTGCGCCGTGACCAGCTAATGTGTTATTTATGTTCAAGCGTCGCCCATTGTCGGAAATGTGTTGAAGTCTGCATTTGACAAGACCGCACCTTGTGTTAAGAGCGCATTGAAAGAAAAAATATGATGCATGGTGATTCTATCGACATGGAGAACATTATATTTGGTATTGTTTAGGAGGGATACTTTAAATACAAACGGGTGACCTTTTTACGGATAATTTTATACAAATAATACAATCTTTATTTTTATGCTATTAATATATTGAAATCTCTTAGTAAAGTAGGTTTTCGGAAAGGTATGGCTTACAAGAAAACTAATTAATCTCAGAACAAATCCTGTGCACTTTATAAGGAAGCTGTTCACATAAATCAACCAATAAGACTTTATTGCCAAATACAGAAGTGGGCTAAGTGTGTGATCGTAAAATTACCGTTGTTGAATATGATGTCACCTGCATTTATTTCACACGTGAATTCGACATGGCTGCAATTGCGAACAGGCAATAATGTTGTCAAATATTACACGGCCTCGCGCCGGCGTGGGCACACATCCTCGCCAATGATGTCACAGCACTGTAAATACGGTGAAGGTCTTGCAGAAACGAGACTAAATAATAAAAGGAATATGTCCGGGGGAGACTTAACCAGCTGTTTAATGCGTCGATAAATTAAAAGAAATCGAGATGAAATTGCATTAATTAACTCACTGCGATCGGAATCTAGATGTATTAATAACGGAGTAAATGTAAAAGATATTTTTTTTGGAACATATCCTAATAAAATCTCGGTACAAGTGTCTCTAATGAAAAATAAA
Source organism: Glyphodes perspectalis (assembly GCA_951394215.1). NCBI lineage: Eukaryota > Metazoa > Arthropoda > Insecta > Lepidoptera > Crambidae > Glyphodes > Glyphodes perspectalis. Next base: position 298,543 of record OX596209.1, on the reverse strand, counting down.
GCAGATATGGGGGACACTCAGAAGACAAGGCATATAAAATGCTTTTGACATGAGAAATAATGCATAATTTTAAATTTCTAAATTTTTATTTAGGATTATGAATGTTGAAGAGGCGAGTGAGGTGTGTAAGGATCGTGCCATATGGCGTTCGGTTTTCTCTGCCTACCCCGCTAGGGAAGTGGCGTGAAGTTTAGTTAGTTAGTTATATCTAGCAATCATGTGTGCATATCGTGTTGCTGAATATAATTGAATGCTAACTTTCTTATTACAGCAAAAGCAAGGGTCAAGATCCCTAAAAACGGGTCCAAAAGCAGAAACAAAAGCAAAAAGAAGAAAACAAAAGTCCCGGTAACACGCCCAGCGCCCGATAAACCGACCGGTTATTATAATCTCTCGGCGATTAATCAATTGATCTTTATCGGACTCAAAAGAGTAACTGTGGCTCGAAACACAACGTTTATCTTTACGACTATAATTCGAGGCGCAAATCTTGTGGACGGAACGAATCGACGCGAAGCTGCAATTCGCGAGGTGACGTCAGATATACACAAAATAACAAAAAGGCTTCCTTGATCACAATGGCAGTGGTGTCAGTAAGAACTCTCCTTAATAATGCGATATAAAAATGTGTCTGCTGCTGTGTTACTGATAGGTAAGATATTCTGGAGGGGAAATTGACGTGATGACAGTGATAGATTTCAACTGGTTTAAATACCTAATCGTTATAAGTGATATACAGCACTACATCACTGCCCCTGATTGTTAAAAATTATTAGAATTATTCTAGTGTACAAGTAAAATGGAGTCATTTTCACCTGCACTTAAAAAGCACACAAAAATAAATGACTGTTTTTAAGTATCACTTAACATATATACCCTAAGCTGTCTTAAGTTGATGTCATCGACACGATTGCGACATGGCAGAGACAACAGCGATAAATAAAATCAAAAAGTTTGACAAAGTTGGTGAATGAGGTTGAGTGTAGTAGAATATCTATTTCTAAGGTTTTACGGGCCTGATATGGACTATCGGTAGGCTCCGCTCGACTCCTGCGCACAGTGCCTAGACCAAGTGATCTCACAACTGGTTATGACTATCAACATGCGAGCTGAGTCAGCCTCCCACCGCTTGTTTGCTTTGATCGATTGTTTGTGATCACTGTCGCCTCGGCTGCTAATGTGCGATGATAATGTGATATATGAGACAAGGAAACGCATGGGCAAAAAATATGGTCGAGGATCTAAAGCCGGCTTACATTGAAAAAAAATATAGTTATCAGATTATGTATCAGATAGATTGCATTCAGACTGATTTACTGCTGCAAAATTCCAGTTGGCAAAACTACATTCAAACTGCCAGCCATATAGGAAGTTTTCTTGCAGTTGCGATGCAGTTCTTACTGCATACTGGCTACTAACTGCACGGATGCCAAAGATATCTCGAGATATGCCTATGGTCAAATTCGCTACTCATACTACGCTACTCAGATTACGAGTACATTGACTCAAATCTTAATGAATATTGCCCGTCTCTATAATTAGCACACTTACTTAGCATCGCAGCTGTCAAAACACTAGCATTTTTTATGACTTTATTGATCACGCTGCGACTTAAAGGTTAACAAGAATTTGTAATAGATTATAATATTTACTAATTATAGAGTCAATCAAATATGCGAAAACAACTTTTAAAGTATTTGGCAACGTAAGTATTTTTTATATTGGAATTTTAAAACATTCTTTCTCTCGCTCATATCCAATACAAACTGGAGATATTGATTTAAAAATATTTGTTTGAGACCTTAATAATTAAAAAATAGTTTGGAGTTGACGTGATAAACACGTTTAAACGGTCGCACTTTCAGCATCAAGCTAGATCCGTGAGTTGGTTGATGAGGAAAGTTGTCGTGGCTGTAACCTTGTTAATTCGGCGACAAGAAAAATTAAAAATAGAAAATCAAATAAAAATGTGTTTGATGTATCGCTATCGTAAAGATGACAATCACAACATATGATTCTTGTCCAGGGTTAAGTATGGCGGATTGGCCCGTTGGCCACTCGACCAACGGGCCAGTCAAATGACTGGCCCGTTGGTCGAGTGGTCAGAGACTCTGGCCACGAAACCAAGGGTCGCGGGTTCGAATCCCGCTAGGGGCAAATGTTTCGTGTGATGAACATGGACATTGGTTCTCGAGTCATAGATGTTTATATACGTATTTAAGTATGTCTATCCGTTCACCTAGTATTCATAGTACAAGCATCAGCTTAGTTTGGAAGTAGGGAATTGGTGTGTCAGTCTCAAGAATTTATTTATTTATTTATTTATATTTATTTATTATTTCACTATATGGAAGCACACAGAAACATATCTACTACACGGAAGTGGACGGCAAAAAGCTCGTGAGTCAAGCGAAGTGCGGTAATCCGTCCACTGCGGAGGATGTCAACTTCATCAGCGCGCGCGCAGATTGAGGCACAAAAACTGATCTAATGAGTAGGGCTGTCAAGTCAGCTTTCAAGTTATCCAATTTTACGATTATGTGCAAATATATAACCCAGCCCATAGTCCCATGTTGGTGTGGGACTTAAAAAGAATGTTCCAACTGTGTTTCTTGCGTGTCGTAAAGGGCGACTAATGGTATATGGGGTTATGGGTATGTGATTGTGTAGGTGACGACCTAGCCACTTGTCAGTACTTTTTCACAATTTTCCATCTGACCCAGTCCAGTTTTGTTTTTGGCTAAATATTGTTAAAGGGGCCTGCTGCCCCTTTGACTTATGGGCGTGATAATATGTTTGTTTGTACAAATATATTTGCTTATCCTAGAACTAGATGAAGATAGGGAGTTTTTGGGCTAGACAAACTCTATGGTTAAAATGTCTAAAAAACCTTCTGCGAGGAAGTATTGCTTCTTAAAATAATATACTTTGTATAATAACACCTATTCGATTGTAAAGCGTGTTTACTAACAGCGCATATTAAATCGTGTTTACATTTTGCCTACATCGATTTATCAGCTGCGCAGTCGCAAGATTAGCGGGAGCACGCAAATTTTATGGAAAATTTTGACAGTTAACATTGTTCTAAAAATATATCTCGACTTTATTTTTATATTACGCTACACTAAAGCGTTCTCGTATTGTTTATATTAAAGAAACTAGCTGGCCAGGCGAACTTCGTATCGCCCAGTAAATGAAAATTGACATTGATTTGTCGATTGACATTTAACATTGACAGATACGAATCCCACCGTTTTATATGAGAAACTACTTTTGCTTTTTTTTTGTTTTATCGTCAAATTTTCAATGTTTTTAATAGTTATTCTGTTATTCTGGACGAAGACAAATCCAACAAATCAAAAACAACGTAAATCGGTTCAGCCGTTCTCGACTTATAAGTGGTGTAACAAACACGACTTTGTTTTATTTATATAGATTAAGAGATTCTTAACAGAAGGTGTGACCATTAATATAACACAATTTCCCGCATTTCCGTCAATTGTTCACATAAAGCCACAGCTGTCAATATGACAAGCAAGGACGTCCCGCCATCAGATATTACACATTGATATAAATAACGTCTCAATGAATTAGCGTTTTTTGTTGACAGCATTAAGTATTATCGATGGGCCGTGTATTGAGTTGTTTAGATGTAATCATATATGTATCTGTAAATTTACATTCAATACAGACAGTATTTTGACATGTGAATCATTAATTTTAAACTAATAATATTGTGTGATTGTGTAGTTGTCGCCTAGCCACTTGTCACCCATTTTTTTCACAATTTTCCATATAACAGCCATATAACCAGCCTGCTGCCCCTTTGACTCTTCCTACACCTTCGGGGATTATAGGCGTGATGTTATGTATGTATGTATGTAATAATATTGTGCCAATAAAAACATGTATCTCTTTTAATTAATTATACATACCTATCATACATACATTCATAACATCACGCCCATAATCCCCGAAGGGGTAGGCAGAGTCAAAGGGGCAGCATGCCCCTTCAACCACATTCAGCCAAAAACAAAGCCGGGCTGGGCTAGATGGAAAATTGTAAAAAATCAGTGACAAGCGGCTAACCTGTCGCCTACACAATCACACACCCAAAACCCGATATACCATTAGTCGCCTTTTACGACATGCTAGGCAAAAACAACAGTTGGCATATACCCGAGGTGGCCACCACTCAGGCGATGTAGGAGCGCCGCGGGGTTTAGTGGGTATACCCCGGCTACCTCCCATCATGGCCGGAGAGGGGGTCTCTGACTTAGAGATCCCTGGGAGTCCCACACACCACGCCTTCCTCTTTCGGAAGGCGCGACGGTGCAAAAAGCATTCCCCGCGTCAAAAAAAAAAGGCACAGCTAGTAACAATAATGTTTTAAGAATGTTACCAAGATACATTTAATTAACATATACCAAAACAAACATTTATCTAAGTTGTAAAACGAAAAAAACAGAAACTGATGAATGTTAGGTGAGCCCAGTAATTATCCGTCACCCACTACGACGGCAGGTTCCGTACAAGGAGAGCGCTAAATGGATGCAGCGCTTTTAAGGAAATTGTCGGTCGTCGCAAAAAATACCGCACAGATACAGAATGTAGACGTTTTGTGTGGATATGTTTTGTGAAATAAAATTGTTTTGCCAATGTTATGAAAGAGTATGCCGCACCAGGTGGGAAACTTAGGTCACTGTCGTTATATCTAGCTGCTATTATTAATACTAAAATAGAACATAATCAGTCTTTTACATACATAACATCACGCCCGTAATAATCCAAATGCGCGCCAGCCATTCGTTAACGAACTTCGCTATCGCTCGTATCGCGCCACCGACTTATTCGGGTGGACAAATCAGGAACTAATTCCGAGCTCCCTACTGTGAGTTCTTAGTAAATAAGTTTGTGGTGCGAACGATAGCGAAGTTCGTTATCGAATCGCTGGCATGCATTTGGCTAAGCACTTTGGGCTGGGTTAGATGGAACGTTTCTTTAAATAGTCTTTTAAGATGTAAATATGCACTGTTCAATTTTGAGTTTAAACAAATCGTTATTTTGTAGTAAATACAGAGACTAGAATGTAGCCAGGTTTTAGCTTGTATTCAAACATACGAGTAAAGCGTGTTTGATCGATTACAAGGAAAATAGTCTAATTAAATATGATTTATTGAAAATGAATTTGTATCCTGTATCTAAAAAAAGCAATTGGGTCTTCCCTGTAGAATATACATTCCAAACCAGCGGAAAACATGAAATATTGTACTTAATGTATAAACAAAATACTCTAACTTCACTTTGACTTTAAGATAGAGGTGTGATAACACATGTTGTAAATACATACATGCAAAATATTTAACTACATATAATAAAAACAAAAAAAAGCACACACATTTTGAAAATTGTAGACGTGAATTATGAGTATTGGCTTTTCCGAAAAAACTAGTCGTTCATTAATCAATCGTTCATTAATCAACTATACAGACGCTCAAAATTAATTTCATTAATTAAGTGCCTTCATATTACAGTATAAAAATGAAAACAAATGAGTTTTCATTCGATACGAATAAATTTAAAGATTATATTAGGTAGTAAAAAAAAGAATGTCAATGTTTTAAAAACTACTTTTTTGTGTTTCAAAACTATTTTTGAATTGTGTCGAAAATATTATTATCATTTAGTTTAAAGCGTAATTATTATTGAAGTCTGTCTTTTATTTTGATAACTACGATCATAAATTTGCTGGAGACGTTAAAAACTCCTACCTATGTTTTAACTTGTCTCCGGCAAAACGAAGAAGGCAAAAATATTTTTAATGGCGGTTCCATTGAGGCTGCCCGCCTACGTCCGATAATCGGTGACAAATAGAACATACTGATTGCAATAGCGCAACGCACACGACCAGCATACAAAAAGCAGGTCAGAAATTAAATCAGAAATAAATAAAAATAAAATCGGCCTGAATATCGGTCCTACAAAAACTCTGACGTAGGCGGGCAGCCTAAGTTCTTTGCCTGCACTGAGAATGCATTTCACGATCGAATGTCAACTCCACAAAACACAAATTACCCGGAAAACATATGGACCCCGGATAATATATAACAATAATATGTCCCATGTTGGTCTGGGACTTAAAAACAATGTGCCAACTGTGTTTCTTGCCTAGCATGTCGTAAAAGGCGACTAATGGTATATCGGGTTTTGGGTATGTAATTGTATAGGTGACGAGCTAGCCACTAGTCACTTCTTTTTCACAATTTTCCATCTAACCAGTTTTGTTTTTGGTTGAATTTGGTTCAAGGTGCCTACTGCCCCTTTGACTCTGCCTACCCCTTTAGTGATTATGGGCGTGATGTTATGTATACAATGTATGTATGTATGTAACAATATGAACAGAATCGTTATAATTACAAGATTAAATGACGCTAATTAAGTGTTAAATAACCTCTCCATACTTGTAATAGCCTAAAAGAGATTTTAAATATGATTTTCATGTGATGGTCTAACTATAAATAACTTGCCGGTAAGCGAAGTGAGATTTTACTTCAGGTAATATTATTAGGACATTAAGTCCAGACTGTATAAATTCCTGGAACGTTATTGCCGAGGATCTGCGAGGCCGATACAGTGCACTGGATAACGGTAAAGAACCATTATGCACGGTTATGCATTAATATCGGGAAGTTTGGCAGGTACTTTAAAGGCCTTGATTAATACGCGGAATTGTCCTGGTCTTGCGCAACGCATTTTGATTAAATGAGTTATCACGTCTGACAGTAAACTGGGTTGCGTTTCCGTGGCTTAGCGCAGTCTGTGCTAACTTTTCATCAAACCCATTAGGGATAGGCAAAAGTTTAAAAAATACCAGTTCTAATTACTAACACACATATCATCACACCTCCACACATGTAGCGGTGGTAGCTCGCCTCGCGCCTCATAACCGAGGGCCGCGGGTTTAACCCCGAGCACGTACCTCTGGATTTTTGGAATCTATGTACGTATTTATACCACTAGCTCAGCGGTGAGTGAAAACATCGTGATGAAACCTGCAAATTCAAACAATTTTGGATTTGTAACTATGATCCACCAATTTTCTGATTCCCTTATCTTAGGGTTACGAAGATCAGATCGGCGATCGCTTCAATGTAATATCAGACTAGTTTAATCCTGGATCATGGCCTAAGCGGACCCCCTCTAAGCATGGGACATAACGCTAGGAAGATGATGATATCATCACACCTTTAATATACAGTATCCAAGGAACAGTAAGCTCTTTTAACAGCTTTTAGCAAAAAGAACATTGAGCTGTTAAGATGGAAAATTGTAAACCAGTATTTATGAAGTCATAGTCTCCACAATCACAAACCTAATTCCTAACACACCATTAGTTGTCTTTTACGACATGCTAGGCAGGGAACACAGCTGCTGCATTCTTTTTGAGTCCCAAACCAATCAATTCAGCATCTTCTACGTTTATTACTGTGTGAAGTGGAAGAATGTAGGAGCCGCGGTAGACCCAGGCTCACCTACCACGACCAGATTAATCGTGTTTTTACAGAAGGTGATGTTAGGAGTCATTAAAAACCGTAGAGCTTGTATGGAAAGGGTCATTAATATTGAAAAAGCAAGTGAGGTGTGTAAGGATCGTGCCATATGGCGTTCGGTTCTCTCTGCCTACCCCGCTAGAGAAGTGGCGTGAAGTTTAATTACTCTTTTCATAAATATTTTGTTGGTATAATGGTTTATAATCAGAATTCTTTTATTTGCGCATACGATATGTCGCAGCGCTGTCTCACTGACACCGCCGCTATTGCGGCGTCTGCGCAGCGCGAGCGCGGCGGTGTGTGCGTGTGCATCTCGGCCGGACTGGTTTGCGCTGCACCGAGCGCGGTCACTGTGCCTCTGGCTTCGCTTGGCAACCATGCTATGACTCATTTACTTTAGGACCCCATTCATAGGGTTCGTTCGTATAATTCGATTACGAATTTGATTTCATAAGCGTTACTTGTAACACACTTGTGTTTAAATGTAGGACTTTATGAAATAACATGATCTTTATTTATTTATGCTTTAAACAACATTTATAAATCGTCAGAATACAATCAACATCAACCGATTTTAAAAGTAGATTCTACCAAGAAGAAACTGGCAAGAAACTCTTGACTTTCTTAGATCGATCTATCAAAACAATTTAAGAAGTCCACATAATAATTTCGCAACGAACTCATACTAATGTGAATAATGATCGGTAACCGATAAATCGAATACACCGACAATTGTCAAGTGCCTGTATTCTTCTTAACGTTCAATGTTTATGCCACCTTCGATTATGACATTGTAATGATACCGTTGGATTCATGCGTCAGTCAGCAGTTCATTACACGCATGACTAATAAATACATACACACTAAATGTGTAAAGGTTTTGGAATGCTCAACCTATCTCACATTCACAAAGAGTTATTGACACAACCCATGGCAACTAAACAGGTATATAACATTATTTTTTCATATCAGTATTTATATAGAGCTAATATTGACAGTGACTGCGAAAACAAACCATTTTAAATAAGTGATTATAGATTTTATCTCGACGAATTAGAGTTAAGTATTCAACAGACGCCTCTAAACGCCGGATTAGGAACTGATATTGTTAACGATATGCAAAGTAAGTTTTTGTTTGGTCAAATGGCTAAGTTAAATTGCCTTTTAGGGCTGAAACGCCTACGTTGGCATAGCAGCATGCTGAGCGGCCACCTAAATACATTTATATTTGGTAAGTAGGTAATTTTTTTACATGACTTATTTAAAAAATATTTCGGCTACCTTTATTAATTTGTTAGAACACATATTTTACCGTACAAGATTTATATTAAGCTTATATGTATTACAAAAAAAGGCAGCAAAAAGATCATCATCCTCCTAGCGTTATGTCCCGTGCTTATACGGGCTCCGCTTAGACCATGATCCAGGATGCAGCGAGTCTGGTAACTACATTGAAGCGACTGCCGATCTGACCTTCGTAACCCTAAGATAGGGGAACCAGAAAAATTTTGGATCATGGTTACAAATCCAAAGTTATTTGAATTTGCAGGTTTCATCACGATGTTTTCCTCACCGTCGAGCTAGTGGTATAAATACATAGATTTGAAAAATCCAGAGGTACGTGCCCGGGTTTGAACCCGCACTCCTCGGTTAAGAAGCGCGTGTCCTTACCATTGAGCTACCACCGCTCCAAAAAGGTATCAAATGTAAAGGATCGCCGTAGGTTTGTTTGTCACCTGTAGTACATAAAATTATCTAGCAATTGATAAAGAACGCCTAGAATGCAATAGAAAACGTAAACACCAAGCTTTATACTAAAATGTCCACGCTAGGAAATGTCCAAGTCAGAGAACAAGCTTGGCAGAGGTCAGCAAGCAGGTCCCGAAGGCGAGTGCGCCTGCGCATGTCTCGCTAACAGCGCGATTCGCAGGGATGCCAACTCAAAAACCTTTACCTCAAACTTTTCTTAGAACATTTTTTAATTAATTTACACTTTAAACTCCAATTGATTTCTTCTCGTATAAAAATAACTAAAAATAAGTTTCGGAGATAAAATTTATGAAAACGATATGATTTTGCATAAGTTAATCAGAAAAATAAGTTAGATATTTGATTTCCTCTTTAAAAATTGTTTTCAGAATCTTACCCCCTTAAAATCCTCTATTTATTATTTTTCAACCTTAATTTGAGGGAAAATCCCCCAAGTTGGCATCGCTGGCAGTTCGGTCGTGTTTTGAGAGCGGTGTCGGGTTGCGCGCTCCCACTGCTTGCGCCGGCGCAGGCGTCTCGCCTTGCAGCCTTCGGGGAACTAAGCCAGATCGAGATTGCTTTTTATAAGAAATCTTGGTATCCAGAAATATATAAGGGAACTTATTTTACAGATACTAGCTTACTGAAGAAAGAAACCATTCAGTTCGATCCACAACTAAGCAAAAAGGGTAAAAGACATCGGGTTTCACGTAAAAAAATATGTGACACGAACGTCAAATTTTACACGGAAGATGTTTTGGGAAACATAAGTGTGCTGTTGTTTCCCGCGATTAATAATATCAATCCGTATGTGGAATCGTAACGAAATGTTATCAAAATACACGTATCTTAACAGACCTTCAAATAAAACCCTCACTACAATCAATAAAATACGTAAAATGAACAAGGACATTCAAGTTCCTGTCCAAGAAAGTGCAGCACAAAGTCCTGCACAGCATACGCAGCCGGTCGGCGCGGGCGCTGAATAGCCAACATCTGATACGCGCAGCCTTCACGGCGCGCGCGCAGCTCCGACACAATGCACGCAACCAGCATGCTCAGCTGGGTAAGTGGTCGAGCTTCGCTTCTTGAGTTTCGTGCACTTAATTGGCACAGGAGTCGATCTTTCGTTGGAACTGTCTCAACTCGTCCAGCTTGGGTACATTTTTACAAGTTTGGCGATACTTAGGAACATTTAAAAAATTCTCAATATAAAAGTCACTGTCGAGATGTCCACTTGGTGACGAAGTTTTTATATTAAGACGAAAGGAATCAGAATATGTATATACAAACTATTCTCCTGATAATAAATATATTTACTTATTCTTCGTTAAACAAACTGTCTATTGCATGTTGTGTTATTAAGATACACATTGTGAATATTTGTAAATAAATACAATAAAGAAGAATAAATAAATACAGTCTAATTGTGTTTATATTTCCCCTGAGTTAAACTGAATCTCACAAGACATAAGTTTTGAGAACGTCTGCTAAACGCAGTACCTACAATATTTGACAAGTAGGTAGCATAACAACTAATTAATTAACACCCCATGTTTTGACATCGGATAAGTATTTAGACGATACGATGGAACATAAGTAATTATAAACCGACACATGTAATAAAATTAAATCACAACCTTGCACTTTAAAGTTGTCCTTTAGGTAATCCTTTTTTAATTTGGCGCTAAAAATACATCACTAAATAACCCGAGATCTGATGCGGAGACTGGATGCATAAGCTTTTATACTTTAATGACATTTTTATGACAGCCTTTTTTCTGCTTCTTTTTCGACAATATAATGAAGCTCATTTTTAATATATTCTGTATAAAAATTGTCGTACGTATTACGTTATACTTGTCATACTTCTATGTATACTTATAAAATTACCTCATTACGACACTTACTTGACGAGATATTTCGTTTCGTATGCTTCTTTGTACTTTACGTGAAATAGAATTCGTAATAGCGTCAGATTTAGAGTTTTGGACGAAGAGGAGGAAAAGGATTCAGTCGGAAGACTAATTGACTGTGGTTACGTCGGTTGGAAATCTATACTTATAATAAATCTGTAGAGGTCAATTCTGTACATGAAATATATTTTCAAAATAACTATCAGGGGGTGATTAGTGATCGATACTGATGCCAAAAATGCAATCAGTAAAATTTTTGTCTGTCTGTCTGTCTTTCTGTCTGTATGTTCCTTATAGAAACAAAAACTACTCGACGGATTTTAACGAAACTTGGTACAATTATTTTTCATACTCCTGGGCAGGTTATAGTATACTTTTCATCACGCTACAATGAATAGGAGCAGAGTAGTAAAGGGAAATGTTGGGAAAACGGGAGAAGTTACTCCATTTTTTAAGCTTCCGTCGCGTGTGTAGCCTTAATGGTTAAAGTTACATAGAAATCATGTATGACGAAAATAGTATTTATAATATTAACTATAAACGCGGGTGACACCGCTGGCACAGCTAGTTAAAAATATACGGCCATTTTTAATTTCGTCAAAATGACTTCATGCATAAGTGTGTCTTCAAATGCATCACTCGCATAGCTGAAAAACTGTTTTCGAACAAAAAACTGCGATGTTAAACATTGATGGTATGACCATGATTGTTGCAAGGCGGAAAGATATTTCTAGTGGACTGAGAGATGACGAATTAATCATTGCAATAAAATACCTTAAAAGATTGCAATGAACATATTCAGTGATGTCATACTCCCACATAACGGCATTTTTTCCTCAAAATGAACACCAGGTGGTTACCTTATCTCTAAAGATAAAAATCAATATAAAAAGGGCAACGTATTTAGGTGCGAAAGGTTTTAAACTAATACAAATTGTTTACCTGGTTACGACCTGGAATACTAATTCAAATCACAAATTGTGTCATTAACAATTTAATATCACAAATTGCAATTCGAATTATCCTCATGCCGCCTACGCGTTATTTGTTGTTGTTTTAATGTTTCTCTGAATTTGCAATCGCTTAATTCCGTTTTACAAATGACATCACTTATTTGTGGGCGATCTAACTTCATTTCTAGTCAATGAATAAGTATAACCTCATTGATAAATAAACCTTGTGCATGAGATCATGCAGAAATAAAGTATTTCAATGTGAACGAATGAATGTAAGAGCGAATTGGTCGTGCGGTGATGATAACATTCTAATCCTAATACAATGATTCGTTGGAGCGGTTGGAGGCAAAGAGGTTGCTAATATTGTACATAGTGGCTTCCTTCATACGTCTTCTAGTTAGCGCTTTGTTCCGTACCTAGGCGGGGGTCTGACCATGATCCTAGAACTGCCTAGCCGCCAAGGTGTCCAAAGATATTAGTGTTTGATAAGGCGGATATCGATCTCAGAATAGGTAACGTACCTAAGTACCTACTCACTTTTAAGCGACCATGGTGTAATTCTTCAGACCGTTGGCTTTTACATCAAAAATATGTTGAAAATTTCTAGTTATTTTAACATCAGGAATAAGACACACATGTAGAATCATTTTTACAATGATTGGCCTGTTTCGTCGGAATTTAAGTGAATCAGCTACAGATGCTATATGATCGAATTTTATTGGTTCTTATTTATTAATTTAGCAAAGAAGAGTCAGAGCGGTTTTTCGTTCTTTAAGTGACCATCAATTTAGAACTAAATATGGTATGATTGGTAATACTATTCAATTAAATATAATAAGAGTATTTATCAACAATCAATAGGTATACAATAAACAGTGATGTTCAATAATATAGGTATCTAGACCATTAAGACAGGCCATTCCGATGGAGTGACAAGGCCGCGCGTTAAGTAAGCAATCGTCTTGTTTACGTCCCGTCATCTCTCTGCGACCGCTCTCATGAGCGAATGTGCCGCTGCGCCTGCGACGTATTGACAGATGGGGTTCACACGCGCACGACTGTTACGACTTGTAGAATGTAATGGACGCTCTTGGTTTTTGTTTCAATTTTGTATTTGTTTAACAAATGTTGCACTGCATAAAATATAACTACCAACTTCTAGCCGCGATTTCATGTGAACATCACAATTTCAGTGAATTCGTAGTGTTAGTTAAGGAATTTGATAAGGATTTATTATACTGTCGATACGTAAGGGGTAGTACAACAGACATATTACAAATCAGTTACGGAGAAGTTATCAATAAATCGGAGAACTAGTTGAGAAGTAACTAAACCGCTTATTTTAGCCGAAAATAAAAATTTGTTGGATTTAAAAAAAAATAAAGCTTGTCAAATTTTAAAAAGTAATGAGAGGTCGCTACACAATGGACACCTTGTCGCCTACACAATGACCAACCCCAATACACGATGAGTCGCCATTTACATGAAATACAATTGGGATGTTGACACCTCATCATCTTCCTAGCGTTATGTCCCGTGCTTAGACGGGGTCCGCTTAGACCATGATCCAGGATTTAGCGAGTCTGGTAATTACATTGAAGCGACTGCCGATCTGACCTTCGTAACCCTAAGATAGGGGAACCAGACAATTTTTTGGATCATGGTTACAAATTCAAAGTTGTTTGAATTTGTAGGTTTCATCACGATGTTTTCCCTCACCGTCGAGCTAGTGGTATAAATATGTACATAGATTTTTTAAAATCTAGAGGTACATGCCGGGGTTTGAACCCGCACTCCTCGGTTAAGAGGCGCGTGTCCTTACCATTGACCTACCACCGCTCCACCATGTTGACACCTATTATATTTAATTTTGAAATATCAGTTCTGAAAAAGAAAGTATCGTAGTATGCTGTTAAGCCTTATTGATTTTGTGTCTTAAGATTTTTAATTTTACAAAAACTGCTTAATTTTAAGTCAGTTGACTATACAAATTAGTGACGTCACACGTTGACAAGCCAATACAAAATCTGTGAAGAGATTTCGTTTTGACAGCTCTTAAAAAGTATCTCAATTGACTAGCCAGTCAACATCCCTATTGGTAAATGATTTTTAAGTCCTAGATCAACACGAGACTATCTATCTATAGAACAATCAATCGCTACGAATGAACACAGTGACTTCGCGACTTAACAGGCCGTGGGGTGTAAACCGCCCTTGTTAACACCTCTCGCTCGACAAGTCGGCAATAAACAAACAATGTTATAGACAGGAAACAAGACGTGACGCTATCGGCGTTTATGTCCCAGTCTGAGCTAGGTACATAGAACAATTAGCTAGGTACAGGAATATTTACCTAATGCAATTATATTAATAGACGCATGAGTAACGTGTTATATTGACAATTATGCAGGAAAATAAATCAGTTTTATTGCTTTTTTTTAAGCCTTGAAAATTGCACCTAGTTGATCTACGAGCCTAATTATGATTTGTATGCCTAGAAAATAGACCTATATCTAACTATTCCGATTCTTCCACGTAAATATTGAATGAGATATTAAGATATATAATAATAAATAAAAAGCAATTTTCCTACTCTTTATATAAGTATTACATATTTTACATACATACATAATATGACGCCCATAATCCCCGAAGGGGAGGCAAAATCAAAGGGGTATCAGGCCCCTTTAACCACATTCAGCCCAAAATAAAAGTGGGCTCGGTTAAATAAAAAAAAATTGGAAAAAGTAGTGACAAGTGGCTAGCTCGTCGCCTACACAATCATATACTCAAAGCCCCATATATCATTAGTCGCCTTTTACGACATGCTAGACAAGAAACACAGTTGGCACATTCTTTTTAGGTCCCAGACCAACATGGGACCACATATTTTATGTGGTCATTAATCAGTTTGTATGGTGGAATATCTTAGATTTCCGAAGTAGGTAGGTATCTAATATTATGTAGGTATATAATCGGTTAACGATGGCTTATGTTTTGCTCATTTGTAAATGAACAACTTATTTATCATTCTAGATCCCAAATAGTTGACTGTATATTAAGCAAGATGACATGACTATTCATAATGATGATGAAATGTTAGATGACTATTAAACTAGAATCAGTATTATTATTTGCATAAAACACGGTAGCCACACAGTTATTATTCATTGAAGTCCACAAAAAAGGCACATTTGTATAATATAGATGTCATTCATATGATGTTATTTGATGATGACTTCAACTAAAGACTTACCAATGCTGAAGACGTGTCAAAGGTTATTTTATTCTTCTTAGGGAGATTTGATACCCACAAAAAGATCCTTCAGTGCTTACGTAAAGGAAAGAGTTCTATGTAATATCTAATCACAAATAACAGAAAAGTTAAAAGTCTTTGAGGTCATGGAATAGTAAACTGGACCCTGAGCCCACACGGCGTACTAAAAGATGACTTCGCGCATAAAATGAAATTTAAATTTGCGTCGTTTCAGGCCTTATTGACTTTCATGTCATAATATTTCATATATTTTATGTCTATTTTAAATTAAACGAAGGCTCTTTTACTGTTATGGAAGAAACCAATCATAAGATAATAAAATTGTTGACAAATGAATTAGCGCGAATTAAATACTACGCGCTAACTAAACTACATGACCATTTTGAGATTATGCTTATAGAATATTCAGAACTAGAGAAACACATCTAAAAAATATTATACCAATTTAATTACAATACGAATACTCTATTGAAATAAACTAGGAACACTACTACATTATAATTAACTAACGAGGGCATTTTCCAAAATACACCAAATATACTTTATAAAATCTACGCCTATAATCACGTAAACTCGAAAAAATTTCAAACAAAATCTAACTCTTCACCTCAACTATACCGATTGCTAAGTTCCAAGCACCACTGTGAGCCGGTAAGGCGCAGGCGCGGCGCGGGCAGACTGCGCGTCGAGCGCCGGCGCAGCGGGGGCGCCGCCCACGGCTGCGAAGCGCGAGGATCGGAAGACGCTAAGGTTTTTGCGTGACTTCACTTGCGAGGGCGAGAGGGCGGCGTCCAGTGGCATTTTATTTCGAGAACAAACAAATTTTATGCACTATCGTATACCTAGGCTCATTTGAATACATAATCAGCTTCGGCAGGGGGCAGGCCAGGCTTACTAACTTAGGGGTTTTGCCCCTAAATTTAGGAGGTAATTAAGTAAGATGGGATTTTTTAGGGGCGTTCTATTTTCAGGTGAATTTTTTTTTTTCGTATACCTATTTAATATTTATCATAATTTTTTTGATTAAAAAAAATTGCAGCATCCAGTGCGGTTTCTCGATACAAAGAATAATAAGAGTAAGGAAAAATCAGACATATTTCTTTATTTGCCTAGATATGTAGTATTTAACTACGGGTACTAATTTATTTTTCATTCTTATTTAAATAATATTTCTTTTTAGGGGGATTTTCAAGAAATTTGTGCGAATTTAAATGTTTTTTTTACTAAGCTTTAGGAATAAATATTTTTGGGAGTTGGTAACACTGGGGCAGGCTAGTAACTGACCAAAAAAATTACATTCTAAATCTAAATGTATTTATACTGTAGATGTTCTGTATGCCGTGCCTACACTTTTCTTCTATATTAAATCATGGGCCCAGATGCTTCATCAATATTAGTCCCTAAATGAGAATCCTGGTCCACAATATGATCATTCTGAGAAAAAAGTATCACTTTCCAGATTTCCAGTACTTAGTACCACACACGGTGAATGTCCACTTTCCATCAAGTTTAAAACTAATAACTATGAAATAAAATGTCCTTATCATATGTTCTTAAATGTGAACGCTATAAACTCAAAAACTTCTCGACGGTTTCTATCAATAGAGATCATTATTCATAAGGAAGGTTTACTATAAGTTTTGCAACCCGTGTGAAGCCGGGCTCTGTAACAAGTGACACATATGCAATAGTTAGCTACCTGCCATGGTACCTACAGTGTCCTAGCGCCAATGACGCCACTCTCCGTTTTCGATCATAATCTGGGCTATCCTGCGCCGGCGCAGATGACACCGATCAGGGTTTGCACATACGATAATCCTTTTACGACATCAGCCCATAATCTTTATTATAATACGCCGCATTAATTCTTACATTTGTTATGTTATAACATAAAATTATGTTTTTAATATAGAATTGTTGTGCGTTTTGACATTATTTGTGGTAAGTACGTATTTAAGCGCAAGATCCCAACGGATGATACCTTAGTCAAAACCCAGGTGAAAATTAATAATTAAGTTTTATGCATCATTATACACTTTACGACGATTATGTAGGGAAATTAGATTGCTAATAACATGATAGCAACGCGAAAATAAATTATAAATATTTATATCAATATTTATAAATATGTCACTTTAATTTCGAGGTTAAAAACAGCTCATTAAGAACGGGTTGATGGCAACAAAAAAAGAAGACGAAATGAAAACCCGACATGTTGACCTTTTGTGGAAAATAATAAATAATGACGAATGCATCAAGTCCGCAGTGAGTGTGCCAAGGGTAGGCTCATAGGCTGCAATAATACGCACGATTTTACGTAGGTAGTTAAAGTTTAATTTTAATTTGTATGACTCACTTTGTTTTTAGCATGTGGTCAAACATTATCAGGGTTAACATAGTATTAAAGGTTTAAGATTTCAGGCCTCTGAAGTAACTTTAATTAAACTTTGTCTCAATACCTAAATATGCCATGCGAAGGTAAACAATTTTGGTTGTTCATATTGGACTCTTAGGAATAATATGCTTGACTATGGATTGCACGGACCACTATACTTATTGAACTTCTTGTCCCTCTTAGCAAGAGGAATGTCCCCATCCTCAAAGCGGAGGAGATATACCCACTATTACTTATGTACGCTGACGCTTCCTGATGAGACTGGTATATACCTTACACCTTGTACTATCATCGCACTATAATCTAATTTATCTCCTAAACATCTGCCAAGGAGACCAATAGGTGACGCAGGACCTCCTTGGCAGATGGGAGAAAGCTTCCAAATTCAAAACTTATACCAAAAAAGCGTGTATTCGGTTGGCGCTAAGAGGGACTGCCCTGGCGGGCGGGCATCATCGCCGGATTTACTGCAAGGCTCCGGCGCGGCGCGTGCGTGGGCGCTGATCGGCGCGCCGCGGATTAAACAATAACCGCTCAATGTTTGTTAAAACTTCCATTGCAATCATAGCGGAGGTAATTCTTAAAAGTGACATGTTATTGTTTTTAAAGTACTTGGGTACATACAATAAAATCGTTAGAATGTAAAATATGCGTACATCTTACGTATACACACTAGATAGACCTCGTAAGTCCAGAATAATTGAGAACAGCTGGTCTACCTTTGAACTTTCCAGGTCCTGGTTGTTACGTCATCGAAGGTAATGTAAGCGTATTTTACTAAAACAAGTTATTTTAATGAATTGTTAGTTAAAATAAAGAGAAAGATTTCCAAACAAGGTTTAAAACATTAAACTGTACTTAGCAGTAATAAGAGCGCTCATTGTTGTTGACTGTATAATGTGTGAGGTATAGTACCTATACACAAAAGTAGGAACAGATTTGGCTACTTTGAAACATTTCTTAATTTTGTCTTACGTTTGAACGTAGGTCTTACACTAAGTGAATATCAAACTAGTAAGTTCATATACCCGTTCTATTATCAAGTGGCTTTTCAATTGCAAAAAATGTTACAAGTGTCAACATCTCTACATAGTATAAAACAAAGTCGTCGCTTCTGTCTGTTCGCTTAGATCTTTTGAACTACGCAAGGGATGTTGATACGGTTTTTTACAAATGGATAGGATCATTCAAGAGGATGGTTTGTGTAGTCTCATATTATTTTGTGCTCACCGTGCGAAGACGGGGCGGGTCCCGACGCGACGACTTTGTTTTATACTATATAGAGATGTTGGCATATTATTTCTAAGTGTCCAATATGAACAACCAACATTGTTTATCTTCGCATGGCATATTCTTGTAGCCTCTTCCAACAAAAAAATACTATGAACGCTAACAGTATGAGAATTAGAAATGATATTCATAGAGCTTTAATAGAGATGGATGGATTGTGTGAAAGATGATATGAGTAAAATGGAAGTGGATAGCTTGATGACGGCTGACCGGGACGTATGGAAGAAGAAGACATGCTGCGCCGACCCCAGATGACCAGGGAGAAGGGCAAGAGGATGATTATTCATAGAGCTTTAATTGTTATCAATTAATAATATATGAGAATGGTTACAGAATAAGAAGAATATCTCTCTCAATCACTCAATTATCATTTTTGGCTAAATGTGTTTAATGATTCATTCATTCATTGCTCCTTTGACTCTGTCTACATCGGGGCTTGTAGGAGTGATGTTATGTATGTATCCATTAATATAAATAAATTACACCAAAAAGTCGCTTAATAAAGTTTTGCAAAATCAAAAACCTAACTGGCTTACTTTCGCCGTACACTTGGGTGCCGGCCCGCGCCGTCACGGCCCAGCGCTCCCGAAACACCGTGAGAAGTGCTACGAAAACCATTGACCATGCCCTCGCAGATATGTGTATCACTACACCTGTGAAGATACACAATAGACAACAAAACTGGATTACTTTTTTGTTTTATGTTATTCATAAAGCGGTGGTAGCTCAATGGTTAAGACACGCGCCTCTTAACCGAGGAGTGCGGGTTCAAACCCGGGCACGTACCTCGGGATTTTTCAAATCTATGTACGTATTTATACCACTAGCTTGACGGTGAGGGAAAACATCGTGATGAAACCTGCAAATTCAAATAACTTTGGATTTGTAACCATGATGCAAAAATTGTCTGGTTCCCCTATCTTAGGGTTGCGAACGTCAGATCGGCAGTCGCTTCAATGTAATTACCAGACTCGCTAAATACTGGATCATGGTCTAAAGCGGATCCCGTCTAAGCACGAGACATAACGCTAGGAAGAAGTTATTCAATTTGTCACAATAACAATCTATAATTACCGAACAATCTTGAGAACTTGCAAAACTCATTCGACGTTATAAACCTTGATTTCCACACTTTTAGTGTTCATTATGACCGATATTTTACTATACTCTTCCACTGGCTCTTGTTACTAAATAGATACAGATTATCATGATTGCAATCCCCGAAGGAGCATGTCCACAGAGCAATAAACTTGTTGCACATTAGCTAAAAAATTGAGTTGGATAAAACAGGAAATTATGAAAAAATAATGACACCTGGGTAGCTCGCCGCCTACACAATCACAAACCCAACATTGAAAAGACATTTACATTAAAATCGTAATTTAATAGCACAAACATGTTGTGTGGAAGCTTTTAAACACCGAGCTATGGTATGCATGGCAAGCCTACTATTACTCCCATGGGTGAACAATGGGAGTGTCACACTAATGGGGAGATTATCCGTAGGCCGACCTCACGCAACTCACTTAAAAGGGACTGACGGACTTGACTCAAGTAAAAAAAAACAAGTCATTGCCGCCGTACAAAATTTACATACTGTCTAAATCTTTCCTAGAATGCATAATAGGACGAGGAAAGGATCCATTGATCATAGAATAGAATCTATATATCTATCGTAAACATTTTAATTATAATATTTAAACATTCATTAAATCTATACTTATAATAAATCTGTAGAGAGGTCAATTCTGTACATGAAATATATTTTCAAAATAACTATCAGGGGGTGATTAGTGATCGATACTGATGCCAAAAATGCAATCAGTAACATTTTTGTCTGTCTGTCTGTATGTTCCTTATAGAAACAAAAACTACTCGACGGATTTTAACGAAACTTGGTACAATTATTCTTCATACTGCAGGTTATAGTATACTTTTCATCACGCTACAATCAATAGGAGCAGAGTAGTGAAGGGAAATGTTGGGAAAACGGGAGAAGTTACTCCATTTTTTAAGGTTCCGTCGCGTGTGCAGCCTTAATGGTTAAAGTTACATAGAAATCATGTATGACGGAAATAGTCTTTATAATATTAACCATAAACGCGGTCACCCGCGTTTGACACCGCTGGCACAGCTAGTAAAATAATAAATAAATGAAAATGCTTTATTGACAAAATATTTTTTACAACTTTTGTTTGATTCTACTGTATTCCTAAATAGGCTGTTGCCTGTAGTATGGAATCCAGTGTCCTCTCCCATTAATGATTTAGGTATATTTGCCGAAGCACAGGTATATAAATTATTACAAGCAAACAACGGATAATATGGTCGAGTCATATTTTTATTTTTTCTTAGTAATTATAATTTTTAATATCTTATTTCACACCAGGCCCACTTTGAAACATGGTTCAAAGTTAAATATGATTCTTATAACTTTGTTAATACTGTTGTTGAAAAAAGTAACTACCGAGTTTCTTGCCGGATTCTTCTCGGTAGATGCAACATTCCGAACCGGTGGTAGAATCATATCTCTTTCAACTGTTTTTGACGATTTATATGTGTTTCTTTGAAACCTATATAAATAAAGAATATTTTGACTTTGACTTTGACTAATGAAATAAATAACAGCAATGAAAAAGTATGAATCGGAAATATTTCTAGCAGAAGGAAAGTAAGATAATTTAGGAAAGTCCTCAAATAAGCGATCAGATATTCATACTTGGATAAAAGCAATTATAATAGTACGCGTAAGTGTTTTACACCGTACGATTTAGCAGCAACGTCGACAAATTGGATGTTTAAGTTTAAATCTGTGAATTAGAGTGTGACAGCGCCACTATCGCGCACTCCCAAGCGTTAACAATGAGCCTGCTATGCTAATAGCCAGATTACCGACCAGCCACTCGCCCATTAGAGCAGAGTAGTGTGGAACGGGCTTTATTTCGACGCTATTTGATGATGGTGGTATAGCAGTTCACATATAACTATTGGAGAGGTAAAAGTGTTAAGTGTAATAATTTCCAAACACATAACTACAACAACAACATAACATCACGCCAATAATCCCCGAAGGGGTAGGCAGAGTCAAAGGGACAGCAGGCGCTTTTGACCAAAAATAAACAAAGAAACCACGTGATATATATTTTTCTAGATTAATAGGTATTGAAATGTCCTAAATAAGTACCTAGTCAGCGAAAGAAATAACTATCGAGTGACTTAAAACTCCTAAACAGTCAGAAGGAAGTTTAAGAACACAATGTACTCATATAAATCGAAAAAATACGTTTATACGTATAAAACACTTTACGTGCGATAAATTTATTTAGACGCAAATCTACGGGTGAATTCCACAAATGATGAGATTTGTGTAAGTTTACAATAATGTCGTGGTATTTAAGATGTTATTTTTATGGTAACTTGATTCTACACCCATGTATTATAAATGCACAATTAATAGTCAACTAATAATAAATAAATATGATTTTCTGAATATTAAACTTGAGCCTTACGAATGATTTTGTTATTAGTAGCTGTGACATACTTGTGAGGATTATTCCGAGCGAGCGTTGCGCAGGGCCTCCATGCATTAGGCTTAGTATTATAAAGACGTAACAGGAATGGAAGAATCGAAGGAATATATGCATCTCCTTTTTTTCTATCGACAATCTCCTCATAAAAACTACGATGCCTTAAATGGTAAATATAATTGCCACCTATGTTTAAAATATACAGGAAGTAACACTTATTAGTTTATTTCGCATATAATATGATCATTAAAATTGTCTAGCAGCGAAAACCGGATGTATACCAAACATCAGCAACTTTAAAACTCGCAAGAATAATTAGACGCGCAACTGTTAATTACATCATTATGAAATATGAATTCAAAGATGCCGTTTTTCAAAGATTCTTAAAAAATTGGAAATCGAGCCGTGTAAATTCGCTTCTAATTTCAGTCTAAGAGCAAAAGTTCTCAGGCACTTCGTTAATAAAGGGATTGATGTGCTTGCATTGTTTGCTGCAGATTATACATTTAACCTAAAGGGTGTTAATTAACTCGTGTTATTACATAATTACGTTTACAATTGCTGTATATTAGGTACAAACTAATTAGTGGAGTGCGCCAGAAACAAAACAAATTAAGATATGAAAGTTTCCATATTGAGGTTAAGCTCGAAATAAAATAACGTTTTTGTTGCTAAATCGTCATGATAATCATTGATGACGTAATGTTTATTGTCAACATTATCATCACCGGCCAATATTCTTTATTTCTCTGTAATGCCCCTGTCCTATAATAAGTGACCTTGTATTTTGGGCCTTTCGAATCCAAATTGCTTCAATGTTCGACATATCATGAATAAGCGATTTACTCCGTAATAACAAGGCAACAGCAACCAATTTTTTAATAAACACTCAATCGAAGTATAAAAACTAAAATTTATTTATAAAAACAATGAATAACGAATACCAGTAAAAGGATTTTAATGGTGTTTATATTTATAATTTGAACAAGTATATTACTTAGTCTTATCTTAACATGTTAATAATAAGTAAATTGGGACTGATTATAAATCGAATTTATGCACAAACAATAAATTTGAATTTTCCTATAGGAATTTTCCTATTATTTATTTTTGAGGTTTCCTATTAGTTTATTTGATATCAAATACAAGTTTGTTTAAGTTACTTAATACTATTGTATCTTTATTTTGTTATGTATAATCGTAAGGAGGATAAAGAATTGGACCAAACACGTAACCTTGTGTAACACCACTTCAAATTGTTTTCTGAGTTAAAACTGTGACTTAGAATAAATACTTCCTCATATCCTTTTAAAAAGCGGCAGATATGGATATTTTTAAGCGTGATCCAACAGCGTGTAGGCAGAGCAGACCGTGTCGCACGACCTGAGCTGATTGGTCGAACGCGTGCGAGCGCGAGGTGACGCGAGCGACACGGCCGATGGCTATTGCCATTAACTGGAAACCGCAAATGATGAGGTCTGACGCCGCGACAATCGAGTGTGGGTGGCCATTGATACTACTGGGGAAGCAATAGATTCAAATGCGCGTAGATGTCGCGTGTGACCACAAATATTTAAATTATTGCATTGCAATAAGAAAAAAGAAATTCTTAATTCATTATCAAGGCCATCGCATTCGTTACACCTAATGTATTAGTTATTAGATTCCATATCCAATAATACCAATGCAATGCGAACGAGTACTTGCCTGAATGAATAGAAAACGATTAGTTTGTTTTCAAATTAGTATTCAATCAACATAGGTATAATTGTTGTGTGTTGTACAGCTTTACAAATCAAAACAGATGTGCATAGAAAAATATGAGCAGTTTTATAGCTTCCGGGTTTTTTACGATTGAATGTGATTTGTGCAGAGTCAATACCCGCCCTAAATCAAAACATAGAAATTTAACAATTCTTATGATATATTTGTGTGATAGATACTTTTGAAAATAGCGATTAAACAGATGTTAATAACACTCTTGTTTCAGTTTATTTGGAATTTTGTAAGCTGTTTGACCACAACAAACAATACAATTATGCTTAAAGATGACAAAGAAAATTTTTACTCATTAAAATGTATGTAGGTACGTATAAGTACATTGGCATTACATTTAATAATCGCATTTAAGGTAAAGAAAACACAATGACTACAAAATATTTCACATGCGCATACCTTTATTAATCATCTCCCATGTCAGAAGCCGACTGCAGATGACGTTACTGTCAATGTGCCTGCTACATGACAGGTGAAGTTAATGCCTACTTAAGCGCATTCTTTGCAACCCTACCAAAGATTACTGAGTGATATCAAAATTTGATTTCTCAAAAAAATAGCCTACTGTGTTCCTTGCCTAACATGTGGTAAAAGCCGAGTATAGGTGGTCGATTAATAGGGATGAGATAGCCACTTGACACTTTAAAAAAAAAATCATCGAACCCAACATTATTAAATTTTGGCCGAATTGTCGCTTATGAGCTCATCCCTCCTTGGACACTTAGACGCTCGGGAATTGCAGGCGTTACAATATGTACGTATGTATCATAAATTTGAATCATATAGGTGATGATGACTATGACAAAATCAATGAGCAATCCATTATCATCATAGAAGAGACATCCGCAGAGATAGGGAACGTGCAGGCTGAGGTAAGTCGTTGCATCACTGCATCGGTGGACAGTTGCACAAGCTGATAACAGTCGCTTCGGCTGCGTGCTGCTGAGTCAGGTAGCGCAGATATTATAATAATCACGTCATGTTTGGTCGCTGTATTAAAATATAGCGTAATGTTGTACACGACCGCATCTTAAACTAGGCAAATCGTTGTGTCGAGTAAGTAAAGAATCTGTGTATGATGTGAACATGTATTTAGGGTTAAAATAAAAAGCGAATCTGGTAAGAAACATTCGGCAGTAATCTACAATAACAAATTATTATTATTATTTTTTCTATTATTAATTTCTATAAGACATTTAAATCACATTATATTTAGCTTACTGTTATAATTTAACAATTTAAAGAAATCATAACACCTTTTTTGGATAACTAGAAGGTGTTTTAAATCTCTAATTAACCAAGATTAAAGCGAATGTACATATAACTCCAACGTAAGGATAATAAACAAAAATATATTGACGCCTGAACATTATAGTAAAATAGGTATTCAAACGAAA
Organism: Glyphodes perspectalis; assembly: GCA_951394215.1. Lineage (NCBI taxonomy): Eukaryota > Metazoa > Arthropoda > Insecta > Lepidoptera > Crambidae > Glyphodes > Glyphodes perspectalis. Next base: position 272,710 of record OX596209.1, on the reverse strand, counting down.
AGTATCTACAATGAATTACATATGCAAAGTAATCGTAAAACATCGTAACTAATTATAATTGTAATTACAGCCGCTAAGCAGACTATACGACCATAAAGCGAAAATTGAAGACAGACTAATATTGACGCGAACAACGAGGTCGGAGACTCCGATAAAGTCCCAATTAATTACTTTTAAATTAAGTGAAATTGCCAACTGCGGCCGCAAGGCCAGCCCGCTGCCATCGCGAGTTCATTAATGCATCCTTCGTTGCGCTGATAAAGAGCAATGATTTTAATAAACGCATTTCAAGTGGCGGCAATTACAATTTGAGGGTAGAGAAAGATTCGCAGACACCTAATAGGATAAACATAGGCTATGTAAATATGATAATATTGAGGTGGTGCCTCAAAGGAAAGGTTGGTTGGTGGCTTACCTATCACCTCATCGAATTAATGGGGTGCACCTTACTCAGGGACGAAAAGAAAATAGTACTTACAATAAAAGAGGTCTCAGTTTGTTTAAAGGCACAATATAATTTGAGCATTTGCGTAATATATGTGTGCATTTAAATCATCTGGGTTTCCTTAGGGAAACCTAATCAACGAGTTAATAATACACCGCATTGTTGCTATTATGTTTGTGTCGATGAGGTCAGTTTGGGACCCATTTAAATGCTGTTCATTAGAAATGGAAAGCAAAGAAGAATAACTACCAACTTATCCATATTAGCTTCAAATAACTTAAAAATCGTCACCAAAACGTCACGAATGAATCTTTTCACTGAATTCTGAAAGTTTTATACCAAGACCATGTCATCATAGCCAAATGTTTAAAATTATTCGTAAGTCGAAGGAAAGTAAATTTCATATAGATTGTAGTTGTATTAAACTCGTGTAATTAAAGTTATTCGTAACTTTTTAAATATCGTAATGTGTAATGCGATCTGTATACGAGTATACTTGAATATCTTTAAATCTAATGGAAAATCTGATGATATCTTTCCATATTGAAATGCAACGTCTCCCTGTCAGTCCGTGTGTGTGCTAACGTGTAATCAGTTATCAGATCTACGTGAATGTTGTTTAATACATGAGCGGTTTAATCAGATGTTAGCAATGTCTCGTTAATGAAATAATGTGAAGCAAATAAATCAGTGGTTTGCTAATTACAGTATCTGTTATATTGTAATTATGTTTATTCCAGATTATGTTATTTAATATGGGTCCTTGTGGATTTAAGGCTCGTAAATAAATATTTCTATCTTAATTACAAGTCGTTTTCTAAATCTTTGACAAATGTTTGTTTTATGTCTCCATTCTCTGTTAGCATGTGCAGATCAATATTTATTTTTAACGTCAATTTAAAAAGAAGTAAGCAGATTAATTTCATAGAAACACTAGTCAAACGATGAACTTTATTCTATGGTAGAAGCCGGCTTAGAATTGCTTAGCTCTCAGCTAGACGAACATAAAAAGTTAAAATAACAAGGGCAAAAGATGATTAAGACCAGACAAAAGCAGGATATCAGATGCGACCAGCGGTATTTTTAAAATAACGAATAAAACCTGTGGTCACCCTTCATACCTTCCATCGGTCAGCTAGCTTCTTCAAACTCCTATAGAAGATGTTTTTGTACATTCTTTACAAACCTATACAGACATTTGCAATAAAGAAGCGAGTTACAATACTACCAGTTGGATATACAAAAATAATCATTAAACATGATTTCTAATCGGCGATAGCTCTTATGTTATTTTAACTAGTGAAGTTAACATAGAAAACAAAGGTCTGTATGAAACATAAAATCCTATTAACCTACTCATCGGTTCTTACCTTAACATTGCATGACAATTCGATGAATCACCGACGAGACCGAAAGAGGTTTCGAATTCTTAAGGGTCAGCCATCGTGATCGCACAATGAACGTTTTGATAACGATAAAAGATAACTGTGAATTATTTATACACGATTTCATTCAGGATTATACTTCTAAGAAGCCAATATCTAACAAATTGGTAATTTTATTAAATGTTACGAGGTAACATAATGTAATATATCAGCTAGAAGAATTCAAGAAACAGGTGTGTAAACAGTCGTAGTAGCATCCTCTCGCCGCGGTGCGACTTATTTGTTTTGATGGCGCGGGACAAAGCGCATTCCGGCGACAATCGGCTGACAATTGTCGCCGCGACAATTACAAACAAACACGGCTATGAGCGAGATGTCTCAGATTGTCGAGGTTGCTCAAGTTTCGGCGCTCGCGCATATGAACAGCGCGTAAGTAGGCATAATTTATGCGCGGACACGTTTAAAAATAAAGAGCTGTCAAAGGTCCGGTATAAGTTATAAGGCTCGCGGGCTCCCGGCCCGAGTCTACGCGGTATAATAATAGCAGACTCACCTGAGCGCTGGCGCCGCCGGCCTCGCCCGTTAGCATTTAAAATTCGCCAACTTTATCTCCAGTACACAGTTCGCCGGTTTCGTTTTCACCTTAATTGCAACTTATGTTAACAGTTAATTGTTATGAAGCTCACATATGTTATTGCGAAGCGGGGTGTTAGTCGTTAACGGGGGTACGAGATTAAATATGGCGGTAGGTTCGCGAGTCGTTCGTTCGTGCGCGGGCGCGGGGTCACTCGGGGTCGGTTGTTGTGTTTGTCGCGCAGTGGTCGTGTGCGGCGTGCGGCGCGTGCGGCGTCCGAGCGATCACTGAGTGACCTGCGCGCGCGCAGCCGCGGGATGCGCGCCTCCTCCGTCCTCCCTCAACCCTCCGCAGGCTTTCGTGCCCTAAAAGATAAAACTTATCGGCCGCGTTCCGAGAAAGCCGAGACAGAACACACGACTCCTCTAATTAGTCTAAGTGTGTTATTTATTTTGATACGATAAAAACTCGTTTGTCCATTTGACAGCAGCCTATAAGTTTTCTAAATGTCGTTTAGGGAATTCAATAAGAATAAAACGCGAAGACTTCTCAGTTGAAGGCGTTCGGAGTTGCTGTGATGTATTGTACGAGATTATCTCGTAGATGGAGGAAATGAAACTTGAACTTCACAGATTAGGGGATTAAATGAGAATGTTAATTTTGTTGACGGTTTTATCATGCCTTCAAGAGATACAGCATTAATCAAAGTCTAGGCATTAAATTTATTTACAATGCAAAGCAAATGGAAATACCAACGAGGCTTTCCTATTTTAAATAAGACACTAGAGAGTCACGGAGTAATAAACGAAATCCGTATTGCACAAGGGTTAATAATACGCCAGGGGACAATGCCGACAGTCGGCATTGTGTCCCGGACAAAACCGGCAAAGCCCCAGCCGGACAGACAGACAGCGACACGCGCGGGAGGTTTATTGGCACCACAACACTGTTGCCTAACACGGAACAGTTTGCAGAGAGAATTAAATCAATGTACATGGAAAAATTATGGGAGAAAGTAAATAGCAGCACCTATTGTAACAAACTTTGACTAATGTCGGACAGAATTCGGACCTGTTTATTGCTTTCAATGTCCGAAACATAACCAGCTTCTCACTCGAGCTATAAATTATAAAGCCTATGATTTACATCGACGCTCTGATAAACTTTGATTAGATTATCAATTAAGCCTATACTCATTTGAACTAAGCAATATCTTTCACATTAATCATATTGTTATGTAGATTCATTATTATTCCATTTAGGCAGTAATCGTTTCAACTAATCCTTTTAAGTGGTCCAGATAATCAAACAGTTACTTTCTTCTTATATTTAGATAAATAACTTTCTCGAGAACTGGAGTTGATAAAAGAGTCTACTAAACATTTGTCAATGAAGACGTTTGCTTACTAATAGGAAGTATAAACGAATAAGGTTGTTCTGTGGACACTAGAACTGGCCAATGACCAGAATACATTAGACACGCCTGAAAGAGTGTAGTATGAGTTCGAAGGTCTTATTATTTTGGTTCCAGCTGTGCATATTTATAATAACGTGTGGGCCGTAGGAAAACTGATTTTAAAACAGTAGACTCGAGACTGTCAAGGTGCGCATGAGCACAGGCGTGAGTCAGTCGGCCAAGCTGTAAAGCCTTGTAAGTTACTGGCAATATTCCATTTCATTTAAATACCTGTCTATTGATGCCACTTGAATTTCAATAAAATGTGTATTTCATTGTTTTCATAACTCACACGAACAGAACGCGTTATTAAAACAATGATGTCGACTTAAGTGTTTGTTGAAATTAAAGGATACAAATTGATTAGTAACAATACATCGTAACATATGTTTTTTATGTTACTGTCCCATGTCCCATGTCCCATGTTGGTTCTGGGACTTAATAAGAATGTGCCAACTGTATACCTTCCCTAGCAGGTCGTAAAAGGCGACTAATGGTATATCGGGTTTTGGATATGTGATTTTGTAGGCGACAAGCTGGCCACTTGTCACTACTTTTTCACAATTTTCCATCTAACCCACCCCAGTTTTATTTTTTGGTTGAATGTGGTTAACTGCCCTTTTGATTCTATCTACCCTTTCGGGGATTACGGGCGTGATGATAAATACGTATATAAGTTTATGTGGATGGATGGGTCAATATTAATTAATCCATGCGCGGAGAAGCTACCGCTTAGATTGTAGTGAAACGTACATTGATATAAAAAATTTAAAAAATCTCCAGACTGACACACTAATTCCCTAGTTCCAAACTAAGCGTATAAGCTTGTGCTATGGATACTAGGTGAACGAATAGACACACTTAAATACGTTTTATAAACATCCATGACTCGAGTACATGTCCATGTTCGTCATACGAAACATTTGCCCCTAGCAGGATTTAAACCCGGGACCCTAGGTTTCGTGGCCAGGCTCTCTGACCACTCGACCAACGGGCCTGTCAATAGTTTAAAGTAAATAATATAGTTTAAACTTAATTAAAATTACTACGCTAACTCTATGTTCACTATTCTAAAATACTTATGTATGCAAATTTGTGCGTAAAATCTTCACCAATAGGCTTTTAGGCTATAGATTTGCCAAACAAAGCCGGCTCGGGTCGCTAGTCGATTATAATTAGGATCATAAAGTGTAAATTATAAGTATAATTGATAGGCGCAGGCGATCGGTGGCAGTTCTGCATAATTCTGATACATATTCAAATTTACGTGAACCATATTTGCTTAGCCAGCGATTTACATCGAAACAAATGATCGCATTTGTGCTAAAATCGGGCCAGTTAGTCACGCAGTTCGAGTTATTTGTACGGTCTTATCGTAGGTCAAGCAGTCATTATGGCCTGATGTCATTGTGGAAGGTAGTATAGCCTATAGCCACAGGCCACCTTACCTTCTAAACAACTTATAAACTAACTTACAAACAAACAAAGTGAAATATATCGTTGATAAATTAAACACGATGGGTATTTTAAGTAAAGTATATCATGGTAAAGAATTATATGTCTCCCAAACTTTTTATGTAACTGGTCTGTAATAAATCTCTAAGTTATGTAGTTAGCCTTCGTTTCAGAGTCTTGCTGACAAGTTTCATTTTTTATTACTACCACCAAAAGTTGCATACAAGAAGTGCCTGTCTAATAAGCAGTCACTGTTTGACTGGCTCGATGGCGCATTTGGTACTGACCCTACCCTATGCGCCAAGAGTTGTGGGTTCGATCCCCACTCATGACAAACATTCGTGTGATGAATTCTTGTGTTTGTTGTGTAGAGACTGATCTCTGGATGTTAATATCTAATATACAAGTTGTTAGAATTAATAACAAAATGTAAAAAAATAAAAAAAATAAACTGTCAGTTGTTGTTCAACCATACTGCGTTTCATTATAGGTTATGGGCTTTTTACGCGAGTTACAGTAATTTTGGTGCAAAAATGTCGTCAAATCTTATTAGGCAAGTATTGCAAAGCATAGAGGCAGGGAAAATTATAAAGATTGGGCGTTTGCTGTGGAGAACTACCTAGTGTTGGAAGGCATGCAACAGTGCATCACGCCCGGCGGAGATCAATGTATGCGATGTAGTCGATTGTTTATTATTATTACTATTGTCTATGATTTTGCAACACCAGTGGTATGACAGGTACATAGCCGACCTTGAAGTTGGTCATCTGGGACTTCCGCCCCAGAAGCATCACTCACAGGCAACGTAGTAGGACATAAAAGTATGCTTGACCCAATCTGAGGGTGGTGTTTTACCCGATTCTTGGCACGAAGGAAGCTTTGTCTTTCTTAATTTTTTCTTCATTAACTACGTCTTCCGGTTTGCAGGCATTGTCAGCTTATTTATTTATTTATTTACTCTCTCTTTCTTCATTCATTTAACAAATTTATAAGTTAAAAAAGGAAATATTAAGTAATTCTATTTACAATCGAATAAATCATTGTCACAAATCGAAACGTTATTTTCTCATAGATAAGTATTAAAAATCCACAGAAAAGTTACGTAAGCATCATTTGATTTCTCCATAATAAAACTCACAAAGAAAATCATCCGTGATTCATTCTAATTTATTATAATAACTGAAGAGACGAAGAGTTATGTGAGTAGGTATTACTAAATCACTTTTATTCAAACAATACAATTTTTTCATTCACCTCGCAATCCAATCTGATCGATGGTTAAGGAAGTGTCCTTAAAAGCTGCAATCAATTTCTGAATTCGCCAAAACATTGTGCGCGGGCGCACGCCCACGGGGCGCGTCAGCTCGCGGATGGGTGTCCGTGACGTCACGCATTTGCATCACAATCGCTTCGGCGGCTATTGTGCTGCGCGGAGCCAAACATAGGGTTAATAGGTGCTTTTTATATTTCTATCTAGTGCTTTGTTAATCAGGTTACCTACGCTTTGATCGTGCACCGTCTAATTAAGAAGTGTTATTAATTCAATTAATCAATTTGTATTTGACTAACGGAACTCTTGCGCAGAAAGACGGTTACATATCCATACTCGCACTAATATAATTTGCTCTATAAAATACCTGAATTTGGTGCATATTTACTCAAAATGCATTAATTTTCCTTTGCCATGATTGTGATTAGTAGATAGTTTTTGAATGCCATACACTGCAGCTAATTTCCACCATGATCTAAAAATTGTCTGGTTCCCCTATCTTAGGGTTACGAAGGTCAGATCGGCAGTCGCTTCAATGTAATTACCAGACTTGCTACATCCTGGATCATGGTATAAGCGGACCCCGTCTAAGCACGGGACATAACGCTAGGAAGATGATGATACACTGCAGCTAATTTGATCTACGCGGTGTGATCAAGGCGTATATTCAGTCCGTCCGACCTTCAATCACCATATGATTCTTAAACAGGATAAATGTGGGGTGTTAAACATGATAATTGTGTTACAGAAAAAAGAAGATTTGCAGATCTTCCAAATGCTGTAAATGTAAAAATCCGATTCACTAAATCTAAGATTATGGGCCAAGTTGACCCCGATTACAAAGAGTAGCTATATGTACATATATCTATACTCTTTATTATACTTACTAATATATAAAGCTGGAGTGTTTGTTTGTTTGCTTGGTCGAACACGTTAATCTCAGAAACTACTGGTCGTAATTGAAAAAATATGTTTGTGTTGTATAGTTCATTTATCCAGGAAGGCCATAGGGTACTATACAACATTAACCATAGACGTGGGTCTAACCGCGAGCACAGCTAGTATACAAATGCTTTATTAAACTGTAATTTGCTATGCTATGGATTATAATATCTAACGCTATGAAGTTTTTCACAATTTTTCATCTAACCCAGCCCATTGTCCCATGTTGGTCTGGGACTTAAAAATAATATGCCAACTGTGTTTTTTGCCTAGCATATCGACTAATGGTATATGGGGTTTTGGGTTTGTGATTGTGAAGGCCACTTGTCACTACTTTTTCACAATTTTCTATCTCACCCAGCCCAGTTTTGTTTTTGGCTGTATGTGGTTAAAGGGCCTGCTGCCCCTTGTGACTCTGCCTACCCCTTCGGGGATTATGGGCGTGATGGAGTTTATACTGACGATCCAACAGACCCTGAGTTCTAATAACTCTATAACTAATCGCACTGACGTGTGGCGCTCGACTGAATCAGCTGATGTAGTCAACACATTTTAAAACATTGGTTAAGCGAAATAGTTGAGTGAGAGTGCCTTTGATGGAAATTAAGATGAATAATGTCTGCGTTTGTGAGTCATACTCATAGTGAGTCTGACGGTGACGTAAAAGTGCTGACCTAAACTAATAAATAGGTGCCCACTCAATAAGTCGCACTCATTTGATAGTACCTAATATCTTCTGTCTGATTAGACACAATATTTGACTCCTCAATATTTCCTTTTAAAGATTTAACGGTCTGTATAATTATTTTTATTAAAGGTATTAAAGGTATTAGCTCTGTTTACTTGAAAACGTCCCAAACAGAAAGTGGCGTGAAGTTTAGTTAGTTAGTTTATAAACGGAAACCCATTTTTTTCATATTCACATGAGATGCATTTAAGACTTTCCAAAGAATACTTGAAAGAATCATTTGATCGAAATTCCGGTAGATTTGACAAGGCTGGATATTACATTGAAACAACTACCATGTGATCCTTAAACTAGTTTAATTTAGTTTAGTTTAGCAGATTTTCTTATGATATTTCTCTTAACGTGAAGCTAGTAATATTTCGTACCTATTTAAAAAAAATAAACGGTATCGGCATTCATCAGTTCATGAGTTTGAACCCATTCAACTACCACTGCTCCAATTGCGTTTTCCATTTTATACAAAAACATATCAGCTGTTACCCTAGTCATAACAGTTAGTATCAGTTCAACGAACGTAACCATATTATTGGAATATGAACATAGTATAACAACAGCAATAGCGTGTGATGCGCAGGAGTGTTTGGGTTGACGCGACGCGCCGGTAGACGAACATAAACACGGACTGACTTATACTCGTATTTCAATAAATCAATAAGTATAGGTTGGATCGCATATTTGAAGGTGTTTTTTTTTTATATAGTTATTTTTACAATTGTGCACCACGTAAATAAACTCTAATTAGTTCGCATTGTTTCATCCATTAGTATACCAATGTAACATAACATAACATCACGCCCATAATCCCCGAAGGGGTAGGCAGAGTTGAAAGGGCAGCAAGACCCTTTAACCACATTCAGCCAAAAATAAAGCCGGGCTGGGTTAGACGGAAAATTGTGTAACAGCAGTGACAAGCGGCTAACCTGTCGCCTACACAATCACACACCCAAAACCCGATATACCATTAGTCGCCTTTTACGACATGCTAGACAAAAACCACAGTTGGCACATTATTTTCTTTTGTCCCAGATCAACGTGGGCCAAGTCCCAGACTAACATGGGACAATGTATATAAAGCTGATAAACTTTTTAATGTACAAGACGATTGCGGAAACCATTTACTTGGTTTAGTAAATGGTTTCTGAATCGACATTAATTGTTATAGCTTACAGATAACAGTTAATCTCGGTTCTGTTTTGGCTGGTATGACAAAATGTTATCTGTGAGTATAATGTAATTCAATTATTGTAATTGGCATCTGCCGTTTAATTTGAATTAAAATAAATAAATAAATAATAAATAAATATCCAATGTAATAAGCTCTTTCACATTAAGCAATCAGCACAGCGTGCCTCTCGAAGAATTGCTATGTCTTAAATTTAAAGTTCAGCAGGGCATTCAAATTAAGATTTTTTTTTTTTATGATTCTGAAAAATGTTTTTTATCTAATGTGTGTTGGCCTGAGGTAGGTAATTATAAAGATTGATAAAATATGCAAAGCTTCTGCCTTTTAGAGAATTCATCTCAATTCAATTTCTGTATATGGATGATATTGAGAATCTATTTGCGTATTAATTAAAATTAATTAGCATACTACATCAACTTCTCTATAAAATTAATAGAGGCGTAATTATTGATAGACTAATAAAGGTTAATAAAATCAGCAATTTAATTAACAATATTACTATTATTCAAGAAAAACGAGAAATGTTACCATTCATGTACATTTTATTCATATTCCTCATTTGTATTAAATATAACAAATTGATTTTGCCTATATTAGTATGCGAGCGATTGCAAATGTTGTTTGTATCATCTTATTTTAAAAAGTCGTTTATTTTTCTACATATGTAATATGTAGGCGTCAAATTCCACAGTAAAATCTAGATATTTCAATTTAAATATTTTCCTGTAGTAAAACTTAGTTCAATTAATAAATAACTAGGGCATAATTAAACTGTGACAAATATTTAAATCAAATGGAAACCGTAGATAATATTTCCTACTAGAATGCTCTGAATAAATTCTGTTTTGAATCAAATCATGTGTATTATTGCATTTATAGTATTCTTTATCATAAATTATATTAGGCAATTGAGTGTTATGCATAAGATATTCTTGAACTAAAGATTTAGAGTTAGATTATTTTTATAGACCACTAATTCCACCCGATGCAAAAGAAGAATCGAAATACTAGTGTCATCATCATAACTCAACAGAATTGAAGACAAAACTCAATATCAGCCGTTTAAGTTCTCCGGAATATCGTCGTAATATTACGATGACAATTTAATTCAGCGAAAACATAAACTGTACTTGAGATGACACACGCAATAAATACTGATTGACACGGAGACACGACAAAACAAACTGATTTAGCCGTAAATCAGGAGGAAAAGGCGACATTTTGTTTTGTTTTAATGTTTACGACCGACTGCGACCGTCGGAGCGGCTCGTTGCTGCGGACCAACGCATAAAGGCTGTTATAGGCTAGCAGTTAGCATCTTAATAGAGTTGTAAACCCACCTACTTACCTATTCTAGATGGTTAATAAATCAATCTAATAATTGGGAATGCACAAGTGATACTGTTGACAAGAAGGACTATGTCAGTGACTTACATAACTATATTAATATGTGTAGTATCATCAAGTATAGATACACTGTCGTTTTTGTGACTTGGGTCAATCTAGCTAGATAGATATAGATGATTAAGTAATGACAAGAACCTCAAAATTTAAAGGCCCTGCATCAGTAGGACGCTAAATGGAATGTGTTAATCCTCTCAACTGTATATAGTCTTGCAATTAAAAAAAAAATTGTATATTGTTTAAAGCATAAGAGGGCCTTTAACCATTTTATCGAGCTTTTACGCTTTAAGTTTGACCCTGAAAGGACCTTCGCGTAAAACCTAGTTGAATGAACAACGGAAACTTCTTGAATCTTCGTATCTCCCCCGTATTGCCATTCGCAGTTCCGATCGGTACCTGTCCTGCGCCCGCGCACGCCATATAAGGCTGCGCGCAACGCCGCGTCACCGGCGCCTACGCAGCTGAGCTAAGGATCTAGTGTTTCTGCCCCAGTTTATCAGCGATGTTCACTTATCTAGACCTTTTCATCCAGTATCAGGAAGGAGGAGAGTCAGACAACATTTTTAAATACATATTTTGTGATGTTAAATGTAGGTTGATAAGCCAAACCATTGCCAAATACCAAAGTAGAATTGAAGCTTCAGCAGATTTTGCAGATCAGACGGGGACAAAACATATGGGTGATCAATAGACTCTTCAACTATTGTACCCTTGTTTTAGTGGATAGTAAGACAACATCATCATCCTAGCGTTATGTCCCGTGCTTAGAAGAGGTCCGCTTAGACCATGATCCAGGATTTAGCGAGTCTGGTAATTACATTGAAGCGACTGCCTATCTGACCTTCGTAACCCAGATTGGGAAACCAGACAATTTTTGGATCAAGGTTACAAATTCAAGGTTGTTTGAATTTGCAGGTTTCATCACGATGTTTTCCTTCACCTTCGAGCCAGTGGTTTAAATACGTACATAGATTTAAAAAATCCAAAGGTACGTGCCCGGGTTTGAACCCGCACTCCTCGGTTAAGAGGCGCGTGTCCTTACCATTGAGCTACCACCGCTCCGTCATCATCATCCTAGCGTTATGTCCCGTGCTTAGACGGGGTCCGCTTAGACCATGATCCAGGATTTAGCGAATCTGGTAATTACATTGAAGCGACTGCCGATCTGACCTTCGTAACCCTAAGATAGGGGAACCAGACAATTTTTGGATCATGGTTACAAATTCAAAGTTGTTTGAATTTGCAGGTTTCATCACGATGTTTTCCCTCACCGTCGAGCTAGTGGTATAAATATGTACATAGATTTTTTTAAAATCTAGAGGTACATGCCCGGGTTTGAACCCGCACTCCTCGGTTAAGAGGCGCGTGTCCTTACCATTGAGCTACCACCGCTCCGTAACCAACCTAAAATATTTATATTAAGCATTTAAGAATAATGCTAAAAATGCATTAGACAAGACAGCCAATATTATGTTGACAGGCTGGCACATCAGATGGTTCTGTAAGATCGCGTTGTGTCGCAACTGTGATGTCACGGTAAGCAGAAATCATGTTTATTTAAAGCAGACTTATTAACGGCCCTTACCAGGCCACTCGTGTTCAATGGAGACGCCAAGGGACAAGGAAAGGTTTCATCTCATCATTGCAGGTACGTCGTCATTGCGGGCATTTACATACTTAATTATATCTTATGCTAATGCTAATTGATCAAGTTACGTATAAGGTAAGGTTAAGTAAGTGGAATTAGTGCTAAGGCAGCGTATTCACAGCGAATTTAGTGTGTCACGTGAATACAAAGTATCTCATAAGCCTACGAAATAAATCTTTAGTTCCCGTAGGTCTATTTACATAAGTAGTATTTCTATTTTCATCTTCGATACCTACTTTTATTTGATTTTTACAGAATTCGAAGGGATGTCCTTAGAAGAAGAATTCTAGAAAATCTGTAGGTACGCGATGTATAAAGACTACATCACATCACGCCCGTAATCCCCGAAGGGGTAAGCAGAGTCCGGAGGTGTTTACGGCAGCGAAGGCTGTGCCGAGATTCCCGTAAACGCCTCCACTTAGGCGATGAGGGGTACCGCGGAGTTTTAGTGGGTACACCTTGGCCACTACCATCTTTGGCCTGAGCAGGGGCCCCCTACTCAAGGGCCCCCGGGAGTCCCACACACCACCCTGCCCCCCCGGGTAGGGTGACGGTGGCTAAAGCATTTCTTCGCAATATAAAAAAAAGGGTAAGCAGAGTCAAAGGGGCAGCAAGTCCCTTAAAAACATTTAGCCAAAAATAAAAGAGGATTGGTTTAGATGGAAAATTGTGAAAAAGCAGTGACAAGTGGCTCGTCGCCTACACAATCACATATACCATTAGTCGCCTTTTACGATATACTAGGCAAGAAACACAGTTGGCACATTATTTTAAAGTCCAGACAGAATATTGTAATGGCCTAAAAACATAGTCTATTTTCATTCAACACTGTGAGGATGCAGCTCCCATAACCATAAATACTAGAAGAACGAACGTGTAAAGTCAACTATAATGTTGTACGGTTAGCGATGCGTGCGCCGTAACGCGTCGTGCGCACGCGCACGCGTGAGCGCGACGCACGCGTACGATGCGACGCTGATACTGCGCTAAGCTAAGTGCTCGTAAATTATTGTGGTTATTTTCAAAATTACTTCTTCATTACGGCGATTGCTTTCAAAATACAAGTTTTCATTCAGAATCGTATTCGTATTAGGAGAACTAAGACTAATTAGATACCTATTGTGCTCAAACAACGTAATCAGGTCTTATATCTCTTATACCATGGGCATTTAGCATAAAGCCTGTACTACCGAGCAGGTCCTCCAATCGTCCTTATAAAATGATAGGCTGGAATAGTTACAATCTCTGGCCTATCACCATCAGGTCACCAGCAGCAACGTGCAATGAGCAATGAAGTCTCTCATATACCCAAACCATTCCCACTAAAAATCTTTGGCCATAACTTAAGGTCATCATCATGTTCCTAGCGTTATTTCCCGTGCTTTGAGAGTGTTCGCTTAGGTCATGATCCAGGATTTAGCAAGTGTGGTAATTAAGTTGAAGCGACTATTGACAAGACAATTTGGACCATAGTTTTTTAAACGTGCAAGTGTCATCCACCACCGAACAGAATAACTTACAGTAACTAAATTAAACGATGTTATCTTTAAGTAAGGCTGATCCGAGGCGACAGCGGCGTCTATTTGTGTTTGCTCGCACTTCGCAGCGATTAGCGGTGATGTGTGGCCGACGCGTGGGCGCGACCTTGCGACTGCCGGGTGTAAACAAGTGCAACACATCAGGTAACTTGATTGTGCACACAACAAGTAAGAGTCTTGCATTAGTTCGTAGCTAAAGAACTGAAACCCCTAGAAGCGTGGTGACTTTGTTGACTGGTTCGATGGCGCATTCGGTAGTGATCCTGCCCCATGCGCCAAGAGTGGGTTCGATCCCCACCCAGGACAAACATTCGTATGATAAATATTTGTGTTTGTTCTGTGTCTGGGTATTAATATCCAATATTTAAGTATATATTTGTAATACCACTGTTGATTATGATATCCATAACACAAGTGCTTAAGCTACTTACCTCGGAGTCAGATCAATGTATGTGATGTAGTCGAATATTTTATTATCTATTTATAATTCTAAAAAGCACTATCCTTACATATATCTACTTAGAATAAGAATAATGTTCGTCCTAATTGACAATAGCTGAGATGATAGGTCTAGTCTAGGATATATTGGTATAAGTCTAGGCTTGGTTTTGGAATGGTCTCTTACTCATTTGATGCCTGCAGTTATTTAAAGTTGTTATTAATTTAAGTGCTGTTTGTAGTAGACAGTCAATCACAAGCAAAAATATAATTCCCAACATATTCCATTTTTGTAAACTCAATTCCTATATATCAGAGCGTGTCAACTAACTGCCTATGGGTGTCCAATTTCGAATAAATTAAAGTCACTGTTTATGCAAGTCACCTGTCATTACCGTGTGTGAAATAATAATTAAATATGTAAACTAATATGCCTATTAGGATAAACAGGACAAGAGGGATGATGACAACATAAAAAGAAATTCAAATAAATAATTTACTAAATAGATCTCATTATTTGAAACACTAAATTATTCACCAGTAGCAATTGTATATTCAGTCAAGTTGAAATGTTACGTCACACATTTATCCATAAACTAAGTAATTAATTAACATTGCGATTTTACAACTCATAAAAAGTATTAATAAAATGTGATATCATTTACACTATTGAGTACTCTTTAATCAATTCTGCTGTTTCCAAATATATTCAATCTGTTTACTTTTAAGTCAAAATACATTTAATATTGTGTGTGTGAAGGCGTGTAATGAATCTGACACAATCTTGTATGTAAGTTCGTTTGTAGGAATTTTATAAACGAATATAACCGAATATGGTGGCTTACCTTCAGTGCGATGTGACGTGGACTGTATAACGTAAGCAGTAGTGGGTCGTGTTGTATCTGAGTGAATAGGAGGACAGCTACAAAGAATATTAAATGTGGTCCTATTTACCCAGACCCCTCCTAGCAATAGGGCTCTTTGGGCACGGGCCCAGGGCCCCGCAATTGATAGGGCCCTTGTAATCTAAGATTTCAAATGGGTCATCAATATTTCTTACCGAAAAATCTATCAGGTACTTTCCTAATGTGCCTAGGGTCGCCAATAGTTTAGGACGGCCCTGTATTTACTACACAGACAAAAGCACAATGGCTTATTTTAAAGGAAAGCTGTCTGATGCATTCTGAAATTGTGTGAATTGATTGAAATTAGGACGAAAAATGAGACATAAATATATTTTCATTTCGTTGTCTCAAAGTTAAGTACCTCCAAGGAACTGCAGCCTTGAGTTATCATCATCATTGTCAACATGGCGTTGTCCCGCTTGCATCCGTGTACCGGAGCCCGGGGTCCGCCCGAACTGCAGACTGAGTATTTGATATTAATTTTAACTTGATACGTCCGCATGTTCCCGAGAAAAACAGCTGAAAACTTAACTGAAAGACAGACAAACAAGCAGATGAACAACGAAATGAGTCTACTTGTATAAGTATTTACGATTTCAATCAAGCATTCTATCAATAAAGGGCCGGGTAACAAACCCTTAACGGAGGAGCATATATAAAAAGATGTCAGGTTCGTAGTAAATGATAAGATGTGATCTCTGCTCTAATGGGAAGGGCGACAGCATGTAAATTAGTTATTACCAACTGGTTGCAAGATCAGTTTCCACATTTTTGGACACTTTTACATGTTACTAGCTGACCCGGCGCACTTCGTAACGCCGCGTTCTTAGATTTTGAATACAATTTTTTTTTATTTATCGCGCAACTCTTTAATTTTTTCTTTTATAAGAACCTTCACTTGACAATAACAAACACAACTAAATATTATTGGCGAAATCGGTAAAGCCGTTCTCAAGTTATAGCTTTGGGGTGGGCCACCCTTATCACTTAAGTATGAAAAATAGATAACAACTGATTCTCAGACCTAGCAAGTATACAAATAAAATTTCATCAAAATCGGTTAAGCCGTTTCGGAGGAGTATGGCAACTAAGACTGTGACACGAAATTCATCATCTTCCTAGAGTTATATCCCGTGCTTAGACGGGGTCCGCTTAGACCATGATCCAGGATTTAGCGAGTCTGGTAATTATATTGAAGCGACTGCCGATCTGACCTTCGTAACCCTAAGATATGGGAACCAGACAATTTTTGGATCATGGTTAGACTGTGACACGAAATTATTATATATATGAAAGAAAGATATAAAGATACTTCTTTTTTTACAATCTATACTTATAATAAATCTGTGGAGAGGTCAATTCTGTACATGAAATATATTTTCAAAATAACTATCAGGGGGTGATTAGTGATCGATACTGATGCCAAAAATGCAATCAGTAAAATGTTTATCTGTCTGTCTGTCTGTCTGTCTGTCTGAATGTTCCTTATAGAAACAAAAACTACTCGACGGATTTTAACGAAACTTGGTACAATTATTCTTCATACTCCTGGGCAGGTTATAGTATACTTTTCATCACGCTACAATCAATAGGAGCAGAGTAGTGAAGGGAAATGTTGGGAAAACGGGAGAAGTTACTCCATTTTTTAAGCTTCCGTCGCGTGTGCAGCCTTAATGGTTAAAGTTACATAGAAATCATGTATGACGGAAATAGACTTTATAATATGAACCATAAACGCGGGTGACACCGCTGGCACAGCTAGTTGTCAATATTCTTGCCATAGCCCTGTCATGTTTGCTTGTGCCACGTACTTCTGTATTTATTTATTTAAAATATTATATATTTTTAATTTCTTTTCTGAGCCCTTTATTCTCTTACTCCCTTCCACCCTTCCACTCCGTAACATTAGTATTACTAGAGCACATGTTGTAAGGATCTAGGGCGCTTAGTAAAGGATATGGTTTAGCGCAAGCAGGGTGTCGCAAGAGCGCCGCAGTAACACTACGCGCGACCGCAGCCGCTCCCGGCTCGTTGGCTCATTGGCACAAGTTTCAACAGCACACGTCTACGAACTGTGGTACTTTGGGTACTCCTCATGATTGCTGGTGTCTTCGTACGTACTATGCATGTATGCTCCGAAGACGTTGGCAGAGTCCAAAAGCGATACGCTTTTTAAACCACATTCAGGGTCAATTCAGTTCAGTTTAAAGATTTTTATTCTTTTATGTTTAGGATTCGGAAATGCATCCCTATTTCCAATTTTTTATGAAGTGTTAAGTTGTGTATGCCTTGTTTGTTTTCTATGTTGCATAATTATTAAAGGTTAACGAACTGTGCTTAATTAATTTAGCTAGTTTTCCTTTTTAAAAAGTACCGGTAACTGTCTATATTTGTTACATAAAAGGCTTTTAGCAAACGATAAATCATGGCGGTACGATGAAAGCCGGCAGAGTGGTCGAAAGCGAGAGCTGCGCCGGCACAGGATCACGCGCGAGGACCGGCGGCGCGACGCGTGACCGCCTCATTTGTATACTTTCAGGCGGATGACGTTTTGCGTCTGCGACTCCGGCGTGTGGGACTTTCAATGTCACGAGAATTTGTGAAACTGTTATGAGACATGTCCTGTCGATCGATCAACGATCTACGGCCGATACATTTCAATAAGGAGCCGTGGTACTATTAACTATTTTTTATTATTTTCCCAAAATAAACTTCAATAAATACTACACTCATCCATACTTACAAATGACTCGAATGATAAATTGTGACATACATACTACATAGAGATAAATTAGTAAATCAATAGTTATTAAACGAAGTCTACACATAAATTTAAATAAAAAATGGACACATACTACGAAATGTGTTAGACGATTTGTATTAAAAAAAAGTTAATGAGTCATAGTGTGACCTATTTATATTATATTACAAACAATAAATAAAAAATACTTATTACAAAAGTGAGTATTTTTCACACTTTAGACCATTCATGTTAACTACGTAAAAATAAAAACGAATAACCTTGACTCAGTTTTTCTACAGAAACATCGAGGCTTGCCCTAACACCGAAATAGGTCTTAAC
This sequence comes from Glyphodes perspectalis, assembly GCA_951394215.1. Lineage (NCBI taxonomy): Eukaryota > Metazoa > Arthropoda > Insecta > Lepidoptera > Crambidae > Glyphodes > Glyphodes perspectalis. The sequence continues at coordinate 254,237 of OX596209.1, read as the reverse complement.
CACAAGTTACCTTTTAATTGTGAATAACATGTGATTGTCTGAAGTTAAAATGGGCCACGGCGAGTGAGATCACTGCCAAGTCTGTCAGGTTTCTACAAATCATTTTCCTGTTGACTCTTCGTGCAGTTTAGGCTATGTTAGGTAAAACAAGTTTAAGTACCTAGTACTTGAGAAAACCAGTTGGTGAAGATAGTTTGTGGAAGAAATGTGGTCGAGTAAAGAAATCGTAATAGGTAACAACATTCTTGCGGAAACCATCACACTTCGTCATACTGGGAGTCATGAAAGCTCAGTAGTCAATACTCGTAGAACATTAGTATTTATACTCGTATTCCCGTATTGATGTAGGTACAGTTACAAACGTCAAGCAAGACTCACTAGTTTTCAGACCATATAGTTGAACATATTCATCATCATCATCTTCCTAGCGTTATGTCCCGTGCTTAGACGGGGTCCGCTTAGACGATGATCCAGGATTTAGCGAGTCTGGTAATTACATTGAAGCGACTGCCGATCTGACCTTCGTAACCCTAAGATAGGGGAACCAGACAATTTTTGGATCATGGTTACAAATCCAAAGTTGTTTGAATTTGCAGGTTTCATCACGATGTTTTCCTCACCGTCCTTATTCCTTCTTATCATGTTTCATGTATTATATTTGACTAGTCAGGTGACGTTCGGGTAAGCAAACATCAATATGTTTTAACTTATTGATACTAAGAAGCCCAATTTAAATTATTCAAAAAGGCTTTTCTTAATGTCTAGTTCAATTGGCTTGTCTTACTGACTCTGCAGTCTTAAGTACTAGTATCCCTACTACATAGAAAATTATCTATAAAATAAATAAATATTAGACTACATCACATACATTGATCTGACTCGGAGGTAAGTAGCTTAAGCACTCGTCTTACGGATATCAGAAACAACAGAGGTATTACAAATATATACATCCGATATTAACACCCAGATACAGAGCAAACACAAGTGTTTATCACACGAATGTTTGTCCTGGGTGGGGATCGAACCTACAACTCTTGGCGCATGGGGTAGGGTCACTACCGAATAAGCCATCTGTGTACGCCAATGGGTGTAGCACTTATAGATGTAATTTTGGATTAGTGATTACGTTTTGTTGGAGTTGTGATTATGAAGCACTACTTTTCACGATTTTCCATGTAACTCAAATCAATTTCATATTAGTTTGAATGTGACATAGGCGCTTATCGATTCTAGCTGGACGGATGTAGCAGCTGGGATGGCATGTACATTGTACATATGTGTGTCTACTTATAATTAATATTTGGAAGTATTATTTAGTCGGTGTTGTCACCACTCCCAGGCCAGCCTTGTCTCCGACCTTCGCTTCTGTCACGCGAGCATGTGGCCGTCTGTGGTGATTCACTGCGCCTCACCTACCTACAGCGAGTACCTGCGGACCGAGTGCAGCACTGTTGTTCGCTCGAAACCGAGAGTGGTCGCCGCAGCAATGACAACGCCGTATAGGGAAGCTACCGCCCTTGCCCCACTCGCCGCGAGGCGCAGGGGTGAATGGCAGGGCTGCCACTAACGCGTTGTGCCTACTGTAATTCGAACCAATACACTACATAATTTCTGCAAGGTATATAAAACTATTACAAAGTAGATAAGTACATATATCATAAACGAGTAAAAACGAAAAATCTACAAAACTCGCGGTGTCATAAGTATTTATGACAGCGCGCATTTTGCGCACCTAAATAACCAAGCTAAACAAGAAACAATGTGACATATTAAAATAGTTTTACGAATCCTGTAAAAAGAATCCTGTCTTAAAATACGACTTAGGGATCAGACCAGGCGAAGGAGCATACTACACTATCTAGTCCATAAAAGCTAATTAAGGAGATCATTAGACCAACCTAAAATAGATAAAACGAGACCGGTGTACAGAGATATTAAGCAACAAATGTTTGGTCAACATTAATTTACATACACCATATACCTGTCAGGATCACCATGCATAGGCCTCCTCTTATGTCTTAATACCAGCTGACTCCCCTTACTTCGTAACGCCCCGTTCTCGGATTTTCAATAGCCTTTTTTTTTCATAATTATCCGCACAACTTATTATTTTTGTTTTCATAAAAACCATTACCTGACAATAACAAACACAACTAAAAAAGAATTAGCGAAATCAGTATATAAAGCAGTTCTCAAATTGTAGCGTGACCAGGAGAAATAGGGGTTATTTTTATATATATACATATTGTTCATATACAAATTGTATATAAAGTAATTTAAGACTTTAAGTTTGGTAAATAAATCAGCCCGACCGCGATCCGTCCGCGCAGCCCTGCGCAACAAATCCCGCATCACATTACCGCGCGCCGCAGCACAGGCGCAGGCGCAGGCGCACCGCTCGCTCCAAGATTAACGGCTGATGCAACATGCATGAGCACCTTGACGACTGCCCCCGAAACGGAGATCGATTTATTAATGAGCCATGGTAAATGTATTTTTCTCAGACATTTTTATCTGTTTTTCTGCGAGGTACCACACTGTACAAAGTCGTCGCGTCACAGCATGGAAAGCTCCTGTTTCGTAACAGCCTAACTGTAATTTTAATCACCTTCCTGCAATTTTCAAAATCTTACTACCTAATTTTGTTAACTAATTCAGGGAAGAGGGAAAACGTCATGCGGAAAATTTAAGATTTAACAATTCTTCTACTTCTAGTCTTCTAATCAACTTAAGTATGATTCCTCTGCCTAGGAAATTCGAAGATTGCTACGCAAATATTTATAACCAGACCTAATAAATCTAATATCCTCATATGCCACAGCTAGAAGAAGACTAAAAGGTAAAATAAATGAAGTTTAACGTCTCCCTAAAGCATAAATTCAAATTGAAGTGTGAAATCAGTTTGTTTTCCCCTTGTATTGAATGATGGTCATCATAAATAATTACTAATGGGAATTGTAACTATGGTATGGATTGTTAAAGATGGAGCTCTTAATTATCGCAATGCTAGTCTATTTATAAGCAGTCGTCAAAATCAAATATTTATTATTGCATTATTGCATTAAGATGCATGCATAATAATATTTCCGCAAGCATTTATAACCCGCACACAATGGACGTGTGTGAAAACAATAGTAATACTCCGTTATCTCGGTTATCACTTCATCAAATAGCTTTATATAAGTTATTATTAACAAAGCGAGTTGTTAATTCGGAAGTGGTGCGCTGCGGTTAAATAACGCACATGAAACAGAAGGTTCAAGCTACAACATAGACATAGATAGATATGGTATATCTTTTAAACATACATACATACATAACATCACGCCCATAATCCTATTCAAGGGGAAGCAGGCCTCCTTATGTTTTAAAATGGTCTAAAAAGCGCAAACTCCATCAGAAAAATTGACACTGAATCGCAATTAAAAATAACTCACTAGTTTAAGCAAGGGATTAGTCTATGAAAAATAAACCATGTAATTTCTATGATTTAAAAATAGGACGAATTATAAAAATATAAATATATAAAATTATGATAAAATAATAATACATATTTTCAGTCAAATCAGGACAAATATTTGCATATTTCATGATGTCACTATTCACTACTTTTTCACAATTTTCCATCTAACCCAGCCCATTGTCCCATGTTGGTCTGGGACTTAAAAATAATGTGCCAGCTGCGGTTCTTGCCAAGCATATCGTAAAAGACGACACATACGTGATTGTGTAGGCGACGAGCTAGCCACTTGTCAATACTTTTTCACAATTATCCATTTAAACCAGCCCAGTTTTGTTTTTGGTTGAATGTGGTTAAAGGGATTTGCTGCCTGTTTGACTCTGCCTACCCCTTCGGGAATTATTTATAGATGTTATGTATGTACATGATGTTACCATTGCAGTGTACTCAACATTAAAAATTTAAATCGAGCATTATCGTCAATCTCGGTCGAAGCAACTCTACACAAACTAAACAACAACTATGGTGTTAACATATGGTTCACCACATTTACAATTAATAAACCACATAGCCTTGACATGTAGACATTCACGCAGGACTTAATACCTCAGGTATTAATAACCTTTTTATAGAATACACCTCTTCAGAGGTGCTAAAACTTAAAATTTGGTGTGATTTTATTTTCGGACTTGTGTGACGCATGCGTTTGCTTAATTTGGCTGAACTAATTGACTGTTAAGATTTGCGAGCAAGAATGGGCAGGACCTATTAAACTTATTATCCCAGAACTTGGTAACCAAACTTGATTTGTAGGTTGAATATGAAATCGCTTAGAAGAAAAGTTTTTTAATATATCCACCTACAATTTTATATGGATCAGTAGAGGTTTCACTGCTCCTCTATAACAATATACTGTATACAATTACAACTGCATGCATGTACTAAACCAATTCGAAAAATGATATGAACTAACTAAATTTCACGCCACTTCCCTAGCGGGGTAGGCAGAGAGAACCGAACGCCATATGGCTCGGTCCTTACACATCTCACTCGCCTCTTCAATATGAAAATGATATACTTAGACATAATACTTTTTACCGAGTTTTGGATAAGTTTTACAACCATGAGACGTAGCTAGTATTACATCTAATAATACATCCAAACCGATAATTACTCTGAAACATATTTAAATCTCACACTACAGTGAATAATCTAAATGTTCTTAGCAAACTAAACATGAACAACTTAGCGCCTTCAAAATACATTTGACTAGAAATTAACGAAGTATTCAATTGCCTTCCTTCTATGAAATATATCCCACTGTTAATATGATCCCACTGTTTGTTAGGATGATTACAGGAACTTGGAGATAATATGAGGTCTCCAGGACCAGAGGCCCAGGGCGCACCGCCCCTTCCGCCTCCCAGTTAGTCCACCACTGCGTGTGACATAACGTTGCAAAGATGATAATAAATAAATTCTTCAGACTGGCACACCAATTCCCTAGTCCCAAACTAAGCTTGTGCTATGGATACTAGGTGAACGGATAGACATACTTAAATGCATTTATAAACATCCATGACTCGAGTACAAATATCCATGTTCATAACATGAAATATTTGCCCCTAGCGGGATTCGAACCCGCGACCCTTGGTTTCGTGGCCAGGGTCTCTGACCACTCGACCAACGAGCCAGTCAAGTATAGTCAAAATAATAGCTATAGGTTTCCGAGAACTACAATAAATATAGTCATTAAAGACGCCAGCTAAAGCTCAAAAAAGACTCATGGACTTCTTATACGCCCCAGGATAAACAAAATTGGTTGAACTTTGAACCGACCGTCTAGTAGTTTTAATTTTATAATTACTGTATATTATTGGGAGTGCATATATAGGTCAAGCAAGAGTAACGAGGCAGACCAGACCCGGGCACAATGTGCGCGAGCGCATCCATTGTCCGCAGCACTGCAGGTGCGAAGGCCGGCCGGTGGCGCGCGCGCACCGTGACGTCACGACTCCTGCGCAGGGACCGCATTCCGGCGCGCAGACGCATATTGCACACTCCCTTAACTCCTTAACTCATGTAGTACCTATATGCTGGTTTGGGGTGTTACGAATTGTTTTCGCAACGTGCGAATGACACCCCATGTCTTGGATCAGTTGCATGCATCTGTCTATAGTTTATGTGACTAGTTACTGACAGGCTGACCGAATCTTTATGGTGAAACATAAGTCCCCATTAGATATGAAAATATCTAGTTAGAAACCCTTTACGGATTTACCCAAAAAAGAAACCCTCCGGTCATAAATTTCATATACAAATATCAACCTGTATCTCTTTCAGAAAATATGGCTGACAATCATGTGAAACAGAGCTATGGTAGGATGCAGTTTTCTTAAGTCTTTACACAAAAATAAATCTCAACTAATCATACTACTTAGTTGTTTTGCTAAGGTATACCACTTTCAAACACCCATTCTGCTATAAATCTATAGTCTATCAATTTCTCGTTATCTATAAACGCAAAACTTATCCTATTGCACACCCATCTAATCTCCATAGGTCACGTAATAAGCAAAGCAGCATTAGCAAGCCATAGTGTCTCGATAAGGCGTGCGTCGTGAGTGCGCGCGCGCAGTCGCGGCCGGCATGTGCGCCGCCATATGGCGCCCGATCATTCACATAATGTAACTAGTTACATCACTTTGTCGCATTCACACAGATCTATATCAGACGATTTACAGGCTGAAACTTTAATTGTTTATATCGCCAAAATGTCGTGACTGGAAAACTTTGATGAAAACTAACAATTTAAGATGTTCATATTTCGTGATCTAAAATTACATACATACATATTATAACAGCGAATGGGATAGTGTAGAATGAGACGAAAGTTGGTAGATGTCTGATTTTTGCGGCACATATCATCACGCCCGTAGTCCCCTAAGGGGTAGGCATAGTCAAAGGGGCAGCTAGCGCCCTTAACCACATTCAGCCAAAAAAATAAAACTATCAATTTAACATTTCTACTACAAAATAGCAAATTTTTATTACTGGTCATCCCTAGACCAGACCGACTAAAGTACCTTTTCCTGGATAAGGGCTGTACCTGTAAATGCTACTTCAAATATTGACTATTTTGAAATGTCTGTCAATCCTCCAGTGTAAATCACGCTAAGTGTTGCAATCTTCAGTGGAGTTCAGAGGTTATTGATTTAACACCTTTTTTTTATTGGGGAAACTCCCACGAGCCGTGCCGTCACCCTCTGTTTGGGGAAACAGAGGGCGGTGTATCGGACTCGAGCCGACTAAAACCCCAATATGGCCTCCCGATGCGCAGTTCCGGAGGAGCCGGTATCCCCACTGCCGGGACTATACGGCAGCTCCTCCGGAGGTACGCGTGCTGCACTGTGCGGCTCACCTCGCTCATCCTCCTCTATGTCCTTATAAATTTTTTAATTGTGATATATTTGTAAATGGCACTGGTATTTTAACTAACATGACTACAAAAAAAATAACAAATTTCGTAACATTTTGATATGATATTTAAGATAACAGTCAAAATATTAATTGTTACAAATGCGCCAGAAACATTTACTACATAAATAATAAAATATATAACTAGTTAACATAAAATTTACAGTCTTATCATATAGATTCTTCAATCATTTTTATTTCCTGATTCAGCCTTTATTGACCAAAAGTTTTCCAACCTCCACGCATTTCACACACACGTTTCATTAACTCTTGCCAAATTTTGCTTCTTCCCTTCAACTTGGTCAAACATCCTAAGGGACGTATAGTCCTCTTACATTATGGGTCGTTGACCACAAATCTCTCGATGAACTCCTCAGCCACTTCCAGCTGTCTCTCCTTGTACACCAGGGACTGCTTCGCGTGTGCCACCACCGGCCCCGTGCGGTCCACGTCGGTCAGCGTCTCGAACGTGTCCGGGTCGTCAAAAGTCTTCTGGGCTATGACTGGGTCCATCAGGATGTACGGAAATATCCCGATCGTAACACAAAGGCCCATCATGCGACTCCTCTCGCACCAGCGAAGGAACTCCTCACGATCGTAGCGCAATTCCCTCACCCTTTGCTTGGTGGCATTATCTATAGTCTTCCAGAATACACTGTAGTAGTACAGCAACACCTCTTTCTCGTGCTCTTCGCGGAATTGTCTCGCAGTAGTCAAATAAAGGAATACCATAACGTCAAACGTAGGAGGCCCGTAGCGTATGCACTGGTAGTCAATGAGCAGTGCGTTAGACGGCAAGCCGTTTTCATATCGGAACATCACGTTATTCGTCCAAAGATCCTTATGCACCACTACGTTTAATGTATCTTCATGTTCTTTAAGAGTAAAAGAGGCTTCTTTGAATTTTTGAGCAATCTTGTTTTCGAATTCTGGAATCTTATGAGTGTATTTAGAAGAGAAAGTATCAAGGATATTCGCTGTGAGTTTAGCAGCAGCTCGAAGCCAGAGGGAGTCCGACTGGAAATTGGTTTCCGCTATGATATGGCCGTGTTCTAGAAGGAGATTGTAGGACAGGCCTTGCTGGTTCCTCTTGGTGTGGTAGTTGGCGAAGGCGGCGTGGAAGCGCGCCAGGGAGGCGATAGTGACAAGCACGTGCGTCAAGTCGAAGGTCTCCATGTGAGGTCGCGAGGAGTAACCCTCCACGCTCAGATCTGGCAGCACCAGAATGGACTCGTTGCATATTAATGCTCTGGGGCAGTATGGGTTCGGATCTGGAAATGAAATTGGGTGTCTTGTGAGATAAAGCACCAGTTTTAGAAGGGAGTACCATGAAATCTAACTTCTTATTGAATCACGACATTAAATGGATGTTATTATAAACAAAACCAAATTAGGCAACACACTTAAAGTTTGGATCTATTTTTCGGTTGGATAGTAACTTGTCTACTAACTTGATAGTAAGTTGTCACTTAAAAAATAAGTAAGGCGAGGGAAGGCAATAATAGGTGTATAAATTTATACAAATATCCCTCACCTTCATTAGGAGTCATCTCGTCAATCAACTGGAACATCACCATTTCTCTCCTGAAGAAATTCTGTTCATTTATGAAGTCTGCTTTCGGCTTGTTCCCCGGCGGAATCCTCTTGATAAAGACATTTATAGTCTTCATCTGTCCCGCAGTCTTTACACGCAGAGTCGCTTTCAAATGCTCTCCAAGAAAACCAGATAGACCTTCTGATGCTGGCCTTAGGTCAGAGTCAACTAGCTCCCATTGCTCGGTCACATACTTCTTCACTACTTGGTGAATCTGCTTCTCCGTCAGCACTTCCTCTAGCCTGTACTTGGCTCCGACCATATTGCTTCCTCTCACGATAACGATTCTCCGATAATGGGTTACAACAGCTTTATACCCTCTCGTATCTAACGATAAAGGCACAGAGGTTGTTGTTCTATTAATCGACACGAGGTTCCACAAGACACAGAGACTTAACGTCTATTGCTAACACAATAAGGAGGCAGACGAGTTCGCGACGAAAAGACAAATAAATGCAGCTACTGTTTCGTCAGATAACACTGAATGATTTATTCTGCATAAATATTTGTATTGGAGTTACCTACTATAGTATACATTAGTATTTTTATCACTCATATGCTGGAACGAGGATGTTGGGATATTCTGACGTAAAATTTAATTAGGAATACTCAAAATTACTTTCTCACGATCACACAAGACACTACAATTATTTTCTGTGCTATTTTAAATTGCAATCTGTAATCTAGTCCGTACAATAATGGTACTACTGTATCACTTGCTCTCCATATAAAAGATAGATATGCACAAAAGCATAGCGCTGTTAAATTGCCGGAAGAATAGAGTCTAGACCTCGGTGGGCTAACTCTAGGCTAGACGATCGCGGTATCTTGCTGGCTGGGTCAGTAATATAATATTTACTCAAATATTCAAATAAAATCTATACATATTATATAGCTGAAGAGTTTGTTTGTGTGTTTTCTTGAACGCGCTAATCTCAGAAACTATTGGACCGATTTAAAAAAATACTTCACTGTTAGATAGCCCATCTATCGAGGAAGGCTATAGGCTATATAACATTAACCATAAAGGCGGCTGAAACCGCGGGCACAGCTAGTACTAAATATAAAATCTCCAGCAGAACAATCATTATACATAGTTTAGATATTGCAAATTAAGTATAAGAGCGAAAGTTATACGTTTGAATAGCTAAGTACTTCTTTGCACACATCCTTCTTAACCCAAATACTATCAAATACTTAATTATTACAGAAAACGGTAGGTAATTATTACAAAAGCATAATATTAATGTTGAGCTAACTTAGTTGTTAGATAATTTTGGGCATTTCTTAGTTGTAAATTATATATTTTTTTATTTATTTCTGTTTGCATACATAACATACCTATATGTATGTAAACACCTATATGTTATCACGTCAGTAATCCCCTTAGGGAAAGACAGAGTCAAAAAGGGAAGCTAGCCCCTTTAACCACATTCAGCCAAAAAGTAAAACTTTCCATCTCACTCAGCCTAGTTAATTTTTTTGTGAAAAAGTCGTCGCCTACTAAATCACACACCCTAACCTCGATATACCATTATAAGCCTTTTACGACATGCTAGGCAAGGAACACAGTTGGCACATTATTTTCATGTCAGACCAACATGGGACTTTGTCTTAATTTTTGAATTCATAATTGCAGTCAAGGATAGAAACTAGTATAATAATCTTTGAACAGGAATCCAATATAAAAATATGTGCCACAGTTACCTACTCTGCTGCATCTCATCATTACGAAAAAGTCTCATCATCATCATCAGCCTATATTTTTCAACTCCTGGAGCTTATTTGATGAAAAAAATAAAATGATCTCTTAGTCCCGATTTGTCGATACCGAATACACTGAGACCAATCGATCGGATTCATGGAATGGTGTTTAAGTTAGGGGATGAAGCATTTTTTAATGAAATCACGCTTTCTAACAAAATCCAAAAATTTTCTCATTCGAACATAAAATTGGGTCCAGAACGTCAACCAGATATCATAAGTGTGTATAAATAGCTTCCTTTTCTTATCAGTGTCTAAATTTTCCTGAATGTTACCATTATGATTCTAGTGTAGTTTATGAAGACAAATAGTTATCTTGCTTCACGCCATTTCCCTGAAGGGGTAGGTAAAGATTGCCTGTGATAATCGGGCAATTATCAAATTATTTAATGTTTACTTAACCATAAGAAAACAGATAACGAGTCTTTGAATACACCGATATATGTAGATTCCAATCGGGCCGTGTAAACCGCCCCACATCTGTTGCAAGCGATACTGTGGTTTAGAGGCTGTGGATTCTAGCGCCTTATTCGTCCTCTGAAACATTGTACTAGCTCTTATACAACCTGTAAGTAACCGAACGAGAGCGAAAGTAGGCACGTTTGTCCGTTCGTCATTGAAGAATTTGTTTGCCAACTACTTATCCGAATTTAGCGGACCAAGAAATTAAAATTCTGTGTTAATTCCCGCAAAAAGTGGTTTGTCCTTATTCAGTTGAGAGCCGAGAATTTGCGAATGCGACATGTCTTATAATCGGATTAATTGCGAGATAAGTAGTGAAAGATTTCGTAACTCCTTAATGTTTTAATAACAACAAAGTAACAACTTAATACACTAACACTTGCGTAAACATCCTACTGAACATATTTAACATGTTAATGCTAAGACAAATACTTACCCGATAATATTCGGAATAACGAAAGTACTTAAATATTTATACGCTAAATACATTACCGTAAGTATAACTCATTCATTATTTTCTATTATTTTTATTTTAGGGCTAACACTACCTAGCAATAACAACGTATATTAACTAACTAAAACTTCACGCCACTTCCCTAGCTGGGTAGGCAGAACCGAACGCCATATGGCACGATCCTTACAAACCTCACTCGCCTCTAACAACATATGATTTTTAATAATAAGATTCTACGAGATCAAAGTAGGTAAGTTTAGTTTTCACAGATAGGCTTCCAATTGTATGCTACAAATATTTTCCTAGGATAAAATTTGCCCCGCTTGCCTCATTATCAAAAACATATGTCGTGACCTTACCTACAATAGATATTATTTCAAAATATTAAGGGCTTTCAGCAATATCGTTTAATGCTTTCCACATACTAGAAGTTTCTCTTCCATTGTCAGACGTACTGACCAACATATTGCAACCGACCTCGGCGCGACAAATATGGTCTGCACATTATCGCCTCATCTCGCTTCAGTCACATTGTATAGTCACCGTCTGTGCTCCTCATATCACGACTCGTTCACAATGAATCTCTCGGCGAACTCCTCGGCCACCTCCATCTGTCGCGCCTTGTACACGGGGGACTGCCGCGCGTGTGCCACCACCGGCTCCGTGCGGTCCCCCTCGATCAGCGTCTCGTATGTGTCCGGGTTGTCGAACGTCTTCTGGGCTATCACCGGGTCCATCAAGATAAACGGGAATATCCCGATCGCGATGCAGAGGCACAGCATACGACTCCGCTCGCACCACCTCAGGAACTCCTCGCGGTCGTAACCCAGCTCGCGCATCCTCTGCTGAGTGGCGTCATCTAGACTATCCCAGAAAATACAAAAGTAATAATGCAAAACTTTCCTTTCGTGTTGTTTACGGAATTCCCTTGAAGTCGTCAAATATAACAGCCCCATGACATCAAAGCTCGGCGGTCCGTACCGGATGCACTGGTAGTCGATGAGCACAGCATTGACAGGCAGACCCTTTTCGTACCGGAACATGATGTTGTTCGCCCACAAATCTTTATGTAGCACCACGTTTAGAGAGTCTTCGTGTTCTTTAAGAGTACCGCAGGCTTCTACGAATTTTCCAAAAATCTTACTCTCGAATTCTGGTATTTTGTGTGTGTATTTAGAGGAGAATGTATCAAGGAAGTTAGCTGTGAGTTTTGCAGCAGCGCGGAGCCAGGACGAGTTGGGCTGGAAGATGGTCTCGGCTATGATGTGGCCGTGCATCTCCATGATGTTGTACGGGCATCCTGGCTGGCTCTTCCTGGTGTGGTGGTTGGCGAAAGCGGCGTGGAGGCGCGCTACGGAGCCGAGGGTTACGAACACGTGCGCCAGGTCGAAGTACTCCTGGTGGTGCCGCGGGGAGTAGCCCTCTACGTTCAGGTCTGGCAGCACGAGGATGGACTCGTTGCATATTAGGGCTTTTGTGCTGTAAGGATTCGGATCTGGAAATCATACAAGGTAATAAGTCACTTATCACAACTTAATAAACATGTGCGATGATTTAAAGTATTTGTTTGTTGGAAGCTTAACATGTTTGCCATCTAACTGCAGTTGTAACATAGTCACCAGACTCCTTTATTTATTTGTCTTTTCAAAGCTTCTTTTTCGTATTGTTTAATTAAAGTAGAATGCTTTATTCACAATATTTTATCTGGTTCCCTATCAAAGCTTTTACGTTCCATAACATAGAAACTTATTACAAATAGATTTACTGTGACACCAAGTAAAGATCATTTGTGAACTATTTTTTTAGGTTAACATCAACTTGTGCAGCATCATGGCTGCAAGTCTCTTATTTAACATATATGTTTATTTATTTAGGTTCTTAAGTTAACAATCGTCTTACCGTCTTCAGGAGACATCTCGTCAATAAGCTGGAACATTATCATTTCTCTCCTGAAGAAGTTCTGCTCATTTATGAAGTCTGCTTTGGGCTGATTCGTGAGCGGTACTCTCTTAATGAACAAGTTAATGTTCTTCACCCATCCCCCTGACTTCACGTGAAGAGTTGCCTTCAAATGTTCACCGACGAAACCCGACAGCCCTTCCGACGCTGGCCTTACATCTGCATCAACCAATTCCCATTGTTCATCAGCCACGTACTTCTTCACCACATGGTGAATCTGCTTCTCCGTCAGCACTTCCTCAAGTCTGTACTTAGTTCCGACCATGGTTCCTAGTGGGCTGTTAACTGTTTCCGGACAGTCTGTATCGTCTAGCTTTATACCACTCTGGTATCTCACTATAAAGCCACTGAACTCTTTGTTCTAAACTTCGATTACACACAAGGATTCACCAGGTAAAGCAATTTGGTGTTTATTGCAATCGCATTAAGAAACCTGTTGAGGTCGAGATAGTAGGACAAATAATCAACCTCCGTTTTGTGCGATAACACCGAATGATTTATTTTTGCTAATAAATATTAGTACTGGGCTTACGTAGATACTATATCACAGATACATCTCCGTTAGATTGAGCGGTTATGCAGTTGATTTTGGCATTAAAGTAAACTCTGATCACTCCGAATCAGAATTCTTACTCCTGCAACGCTCCTACAACAAATGACCTACAGCCAACTCCGTCGAATCTTGATTCTAAAAATAGTTTTGCAGCACTTTAAACTAAACTGTTGTCTAATAAGATTATTCAATTGGTGGAAGGGTGGAGTCCGAACTCCCGGTGGGTCAGCTGCAGACTATGACTGCAGGACTGCATTATCGTTCCTGTTATAAAAAATCAGAAATAATCTCTTGATAATAGAAGTAGCCCCATTAAATATAATGGGGCGTAGGGTATGTGGTCCAGTGATCGGAGTATTGCGTCAAGATTTATTTCAGCGTTGCTAATTCGAAACTAAAATGTACAAGTATATTTGTTCTATCGTGTGATGTTATGACTGGACAAGTACTATAATAAACATTTCATAAATTATTCCTTTGAGCATAACAAAAAAAAACATCGACTGTTTTTTTTTTAATTTCCTGTTACTAACCATTGATATTACCTATCAAATAAATTATGCTAGCCAAATATAGGCATCTAGTTTAAGAACACAAAGTGTGCAATAGGCTCATGCTTAGGCGCAACTGTCTTTTAAGCTAAGGTGTCTCTATTGATCTAACACTCAGGAAATAAAGAAAGTAAGAAAAAATATTTATTGACCATATTAAAATGAAAACCATCTAACCCAGCCCAGTTTTATTTCTGGCTGAATGTGGTTAAAAGGGTCTGCTATCTCTTTGACTCTGCCTACCCGATCGGGGATTATGGGCGTTATGATTATGATGATGATGATAAAAAAAAACAAAAAGGTATATTAAAAAGTGGATAGGACATGATAAGACAGAAATTGTAGTCTGTGTTCACTCTTCAATTGAAATAATAAATAAAAAGATCATTTAAACCATCATTTAACAAATAACCAACCACATATTGAACCGACTACATCTCTACATCAGATTATTTTAATTTATTTCTCATATAATTTATGTCCAGTAGCTGGTGCCGTCACCCTCTCTGCAGTAAGTAGGCGGAAACAGAGTGCTGATTGATAGCGCTGCAAGAACAAACGAGTGTTGCAGGATACCTAATATTAGATCCTAGCCGAGGGCACTTTGGATGGCTAGATAGCTAACGCCAAATTGGAGTATCCTCCTCACATGTGATTAAGCGCAAAGAAGTGCGCTTATATCTGTCGGCAATCTTGCGACTGGTGCATTTATCCTATTCAAGAAAATATAAAATGGTGCTATTGTATGAGTCTCTATAGAAAACTCATCCGTTCGAGGAACGTAGGTATAGTTGTCTACGATAACATTATGAATTGATTTCGATACACGCCGCTTAACCACGAGCCACAGGTCGTGGGTTCGAATCTCGGGTAAAAATTATGAATGAAGACAACCATTTCACAGGCAGTCATAGGTGCTTGTAAACGTATTGAAGTAAGCCTATCCATCACAATAACACTAACATACCTACTAAATATAGTTTTTTTTTGTCATTTAGTTCTACAAAAGAGCGCAAATAAGTAGTTGTGTTAAATTCACTGCCAGGTTAACCAAATTGGGAAGGTCATCCAGATCGAGTTACATATTTAATGTGGTCATTCATGCACACATGCATCGTCCCCAAAACGATAAAGTTATATTATCGACTAGCTGTGCCAGCGGTGTCACCCGCGTTTATGGTTAATATTATAAAGACTATTTCCATCATACATGATTTCTATGTAACTTTAACCATTAAGGCTGCACACGCGACGGAAGCTTAAAAAATTGAGTAACTTCTCCCGTTTTCCCAACATTTCCCTTCACTACTCTGCTCCTATTGATTGTAGCGTGATGAAAAGTATACTTTAACCTGCCCAGGAGTATGAAGAATAATTGTACCAAGTTTCGTTAAAATCCGTCGAGTAGTTTTTGTTTCTACAAGGAACATACAGACAGACGGTAAGCGGTGGTAGCTCAATGGTAAGAACACGCGCCTCATAACCGAGGAGTGCGGGTTCAAACCCGGGCACGTACCTCTGGATTTTTCAAATCTATGTACGTATTTATACCACTAGCTCGACGGTGAGGGAAAACATCGTGATGAAACCTGCAAATTCAAACAACTTTGGATTTGTAACCATGATCCAAAAATTGTCTGGTTCCCCTATCTTAGGGTTACGAAGGTCAGATCGGCAGTCGCTTCAATGTAATTACCAGACTCGCTAAATCCTGGATCATGGTCTTAGCGGACCCCGTCTAAGCACGGGACATAACGCTAGGAAGATGATGAAGGAACATACAGACAGACAGACAGACAGACAGACAGACAGACAAAAATTTTACTGATTGCATTTTTGCCATCAGTATCGATCACCAATCACCCCCTGATAGTTATTTTAAAAATACATTTCATGTACAGAATTGACCTCTCTACAGATTTATTATAAGTATAGATTATACCATAAGCGTCATACAAATAATAATTACAGTTGCATTCAACAATATTTGTGTTCTACTTATGAATAATAAAAACAACCTGTGATACACGTAACGGATGTGACTTACCCATGTAAGGTTGCATTTTAACAAAATCTAGACGGCCTACGGCGTTCATCACTGTAATGAATCTGGCTCGAAGGACCATAAAAAAACTATTTACGTAATGATTGATACTTTTCCATCATCTATGTACATTTGTTGGTCTGGGACTTGTCCCATGTTGATCTTGGACAAAAAAAAAAGAACGTGCCAACTGTGGTTCTTGCCTAGCATGTCGTAAGAGGGGACTAATGGTTTACGGGCTTTTGGGTATGTGACTGAGTAGGCGACAGGTTAGCCGCTTCTCACTGCTGTTTTACAATTTTCCATCTAACCCAGCCCGCTTTATTTCTGGCTGAATGTGGTTGAAGGGGCTTGCTGCCCTTTCAACTCTGCCTACCCCTTCGGGGATTATGGGCGTGTTATGTTGTTGTTGTTGTTGTTTATGTACATTTCTACGCATAAGTGGCCTCTTAAAAAAACCGAAAGGAATAATTACTCTACTTATTTTATTTTCATAAGCTATTGCCATGTCAGAATCATAAGTACTTGCCAACATACCACGATACCATTGTGTAACACTTTATGTTATCTTGTAATCCACAGGGAAAGTAAATCAATATTGAATTGCAACGTATTATATTTAACGTAACGATTTCAATATGTTTCTAAATCTTCCAGTGCATGGTTCAATAGCATGTTCTTGTTAAACACGCTCTATGTGCCTGCGCCGTACATGATACGGGATAAGTATTAAGCGTATATAAATATAGTTGTAGTGATCGGCGTTACAATGCAGTTTCATCAGCATTAGTAAATAGAACACCATAAACGAAGGGACCCTAGGTTTATTTCAACAATAAGCTTTATATAATAATCTGTCGATATAGCCAAGGAACAGAACTCCTTCAAATTGAAAATTCTGTCAAGTCTCATATATTTTGATATTAGCTTATTTGTGATGTGATCTAAAGGATATTTATATTATGTAAATACAAGAACCACTTATGTACATTGGTATAATTTTTCCATGTTTATTTACAGAAGAGATTGTATTTCTGACCTTCCTGTCAACCAGGGTAACCAGTTCGTTGGCACGTCATGTGGAGATCAATTAGCAATTCACTATTTAGTTATAGTTTCTTATCTTAAAGACTACACCATTTGCAGAATAGCGGAAGATATTGTTCATAAAATGCCTTTTGACTTTGACTTGCTATACATAACATACATACATAACATCACGCCCATAATCCCTGAAGGGGTAGGCAAAGTCAAAGGGACAGCAGGCCCCTTTAACCACAATCAGCCAAAATTAAAACTGGGCTTGGTTAGATGGAACATTGTGAAAAAATAGTGACAAGTGACTAGCTCGTCGCCTACACAATCACATACCCAAAGCCCCATACACCATTAATCGCCTTTTACGTCATGCTAGGCAAGAAACACAGTTGGCACATTCTTTTTAAGTCTCAGACCAACACGGGACACTATCGGTGTCCCGTGTTGGTTGGTGGTTTGGTTTCGCCATGTAAAAATGTTGTATGACTTGTAATCATACAAAATTTTCACATGGCATGAAACTCGTGCATATATTATAGGAATAGGTATACAGAGTATGGTAGCTCAATGGTTAGGACACGCGCACCTTAACCGAGGAGTGCGAGTTCAAACCCGGGCACGTACCTCTGGATTTTTCAAGTCTATGTACGTATTTATACCACTAGCTCAACGGTGAAGGAAAACATCGTGATGAAACCTGCAAATTCAAACAACTTTGGATTTGTAACCATGATCCAAAAATTGTTTGGTTCCCCTATCTTAGGGTTACGAAGGTCAGGTCGGCAGTCGCTTTAATGAATATTACCAGACTCGCTAAATCGTGCACCTAAGCGGACCCCGTCTAAGCACGGGACATAACGCTAGGAAGATGATGAGATATACAGAGTTTATAAAATAAAACAAGTAAGATTTTATAATACATAAACTTTATTCACCTAAAAATATTCATCTATATAATTTTTATATTTGTATTAATACTTGCAACAAGTGTATAACTATGCTTAGCCTATGTTGTATCTGCTATAAACTGGCAACACTCGTCAACCTCGTGAGTAAAGCTTAAATGGAAGATTCGTTGTGTCGGAAGACATAATTATGGCTATTTATAACATAAATAAACTATTTACACTATTCAAATTATCGCTAATTACATGTAATAAAGGCACTTACTGGCAAGATTCTTAATTAACAATAAACGAATGTATACAATTAAAATTATAAATAAATACTGATACTTTCCTAATTTGTCCGAATTTTATAAAATATTTAGCATATAAAAGTGGAGCGACGTAGTATTAATAACCTCTTTTGACATCATTCCGATATACCGGTCACTTTTTTGTGGGCACAATTCTAGAAAAAAAATATTTAGTTTGTATTGTAAAAGATAAGATTATATTTGTAAGGATCGTGCCATATGGCGTTCGGTTCTCTCTGCCTACCCGCTAGGGATGTGGCGTGAAGTTTAGTTACTTAGATTATATTTACTACACTGATGTCTCTTGCATCAAAATTAACATAAGACATTATTGCGTTATACGAAAATTAATTATACTGGCCCAAACTGCTGGAATACTTGCACACTAAAAGTACATATAAGCGAATTTCTTAAAATTTTGGAGACAATAAAATATAATGTAATAGAGAGCTACAGGGCAGCAGACATGCGTATCAAATACATTATTCGAGATATATCAGTCTCTTACAATTGCTTCTAGCTTATAAACATAATATAATATCTTTACATATTTAGTATTTATCTTATGTGCCTATAATATAGTTATAATAGTATTTGGAAGACACTTTACAATAAATGCGTTTACATATCAATTATTTTTACGTTGTAAATAGTTGTCCATAAATGCGATTTGATCTGACAATATTGAAAACACTATAATTACAATAATAACACATTTTGGCATTGTAATGGAAGAAATTGTGTCACCTTCAAATCTATCGACATGTATGTGCTATGTTAAACATGTATACTTTCTGAAATATACGAATAGTGTCTTCAGCTATGCTCCATAAATTATAAAGGGTCTTCAATGACGTTTGAAGTAGTTCTCGAAAGTATTGACATTATTAAAATTATGTTCAGATAGTTTCAAAGCGAGCATCACCCGTTTCATAAAAATTCGATTGTGCAATAAAAAGGCATACATACTTCCTTCTTCTTTTTATTTAGATGATAAAAGTTAATAATAATAATTTGAATTACCAACGAAATGGACAAATGATCCCTTATTACCAGAAAGTTAGGAACCACTGGTCTAATAGCGTCCACTGTGTCCACACAAAATTATTTATTACTAGCAGCGCCCCCCGGTTTCGCCCGCGTAGCTCCCGTTCCCGTGGGAATACGGGGATAAAATATAGCCTATGTTACTTACTGATATAGTAGCTTTCTATTGGTGATAGAATTTTTCAAATCGGTCAAGTAGTTTCGGAGCCTATTCAATGCAAACAAACAATCAAATCTTATCTCCTTGTATGATTTTGAAAGCTGGGGAACGTGACGGTGATCTACAAAATAATGTAGATCTGAAGCATATCTCTATATTTCTGTGTAGGAAGGCACAGAACGCGAACTTTAACCAAATTATAGTTATTACTCGGAATGTTCTCATTACAATAAATATTTAGTAATACTAAACCCCACTTTTCGTCTCAGTATTTTATTTTATTGTATAAAGAGACTCATCTTTTGAATTTCTGGTAATAAACGACCTTTAATAATATGAGGTCACTACAAAGTATCAGCTTTTTTAGTTACAAGATTATATTATACTATAAAAAGCATGCTGTAGATATTTTCTGTGATTCGTCACAGGCTTTCGATTACGTTGACAACCTATGAACATCAATTAAACCGATGAAACGACGCCTTTGTGGGGTTTCAATAAACTAACAGATTTCAATTAATAAGTATTGATGAAATCGGATTAGGCATTTCTCTTAATTTTTAATTATCAACGAGAGTACCTCAGGGCTCGGTGTTAGAACCTTTTCTTTATTCTTTATATTTTTATTAGCGGGAAGCGATACTTGCCATATACCCTCTACTTCGGCGGATAATATACTCAACATATGCGGCGCATACAAGAGACAGAATAGACATAAACATGGGATATCTTACCAGCTCGCGACAAAGGCACGGAAACTCGCAGGGGTGGTTTCGATAATCGGCATCGCAGGCCGGTCACCGGTGAGCCATGAGGGCGTGTAGGCGGGCCAGCGCGGCGCGCAGCAGACGGTC
The DNA here is from genome assembly GCA_951394215.1 of Glyphodes perspectalis. NCBI lineage: Eukaryota > Metazoa > Arthropoda > Insecta > Lepidoptera > Crambidae > Glyphodes > Glyphodes perspectalis. The sequence goes on along the minus strand of OX596209.1, from coordinate 233,622 downwards.
GGCGTGCTGCTGATGCTGGTGAGCCTGATGAGCCTGATGAGCCTGATGAGCCTGATGAGACTGGTGAGGCTGGAGCGGCGGGTGCGGCTGGTGCGGCGGGTAGTGCGCGGGCGAGGCGGGCGGCGGGGTCACGCGCCACGCCACCACGTGCTCGCGGCCGGTCGTCTGCGACGCGCACACGCCGAACAGCAGCCCGGCCGCCCACAGGCTGCGCAGCGCCGACAGCACCTGTCAAACAAATTGACGAGTGAGTAAGACCGCACGTGGCTTAAACTCATAACGAATCACAAAAAACAGATAGGTTTAATTTTTTTAACATTAAAACAAATTATTATAATGACCGGTATGATATAAATTATACCACATATTGTAAGGCACAGCTCGCCAAATCTTATTCACTTGAACAAAAGTAGGGGTATGGGGTAGGGGGAGAGATAGATGGATGTAAAGAGCGATCTAAAGACACTTTTGCTTTAAATGACTATCCACAAAAAAACAAATGAGTTCACTATTCATATTATCGTTCAACTTGTTAACTTACAAGCTCATGTTAAATGCATTACATTGGTATTTAGTACTCGTATCATATAAATGGTAATAGTATATCAAACACCGCACCTGTCTGCCGAGCGGCGTGTCGGGCAGCAGCGTGTGTCGCGGGAAGCCCACGGCGTAGTAGGGCGCGCCCGGCGCCGGGTGCAGCGGGCCCTGCCGACCCGACTGGAAGCTGTCACCAACAACACGCATGGTTAATATGACCTTCATGAGCATTGGCAACTACATACCTAATCAGAATATATGCATCATATACAAGGGGGCCCGTTCAATGTACAACTTGCTCAACGATGAGAAAACATTGAAGACAGCGATACACATAAAATAACTATTGGTGTGAAAAAATAACATATAATATATACGGTCGAATTGAGAAACTTCTCCTTTTTTTGAAGTCAGTTGCAAAACATGATCCTGTTTGCCTCGTTCTGAGTAAAGGAGACGAAGTTCAGATAGCATTAATTTTAATGTTATAATATCTCTTGAATAACGGGACACAAAATTCTGGACCGTCAAAGCGGCCAAGTATAGGACATAATGTTTACAAATGAGATATTTATCCATCGCACACGCCTTTAGAATACTTGAAAAAATTGTTAAGCTTCCTAAGTGTATTTCAAGTGACCTGTAGGTGACAAGTATGGAGGAACAGTGCGGGTAGGGCGGCAGCGGCGTGGGCTGCAGGCTCCAGGCCATGCTGCCGGGCGGCTGCGCGCCCGCCGCGCCCGCCGCGCCCGCCGCGCCCGCCCCCGCGCCCGCAGCGGCGCCGTCGCCCGCGCCCGCCTCGCGCCCGTACACGCGCCCGCACACCAGGCACTCGATGTACAGGGGCTCCTGCAAACATATACACATTTTACTGTCTGTAACTTTGTTGTTCCGTGTTGGTCTGGAACCTAAAAATAATGTTCGAAAAGTGTTTTTTGTCGTTACTACCTAGGGGATGATGTGTTGTCGTATGTATGTATGTCAGTAAGCGTGTGGCGCACCCCGGTGGCGCGCAGGCGCTCGAGCTGCCGGTTGAGGCAGTGCAGGTGCAGCAGGTGCTGGCAGCCCGTGAGCGCGACGGCGGGCGCGTCGTATGTATGTATGTCAGTAAGCGTGTGGCGCACCCCGGTGGCGCGCAGGCGCTCGAGCTGCCGGTTGAGGCAGTGCAGGTGCAGCAGGTGCTGGCAGCCCGTGAGCGCGACGGCGGGCGCGTCGTATGTATGTATGTCAGTAAGCGTGTGGCGCACCCCGGTGGCGCGCAGGCGCTCGAGCTGCCGGTTGAGGCAGTGCAGGTGCAGCAGGTGCTGGCAGCCCGTGAGCGCGACGGCGGGCGCGTCGTATGTATGTATGTCAGTAAGCGTGTGGCGCACCCCGGTGGCGCGCAGGCGCTCGAGCTGCCGGTTGAGGCAGTGCAGGTGCAGCAGGTGCTGGCAGCCCGTGAGCGCGACGGCGGGCGCGTCGTATGTATGTATGTCAGTAAGCGTGTGGCGCACCCCGGTGGCGCGCAGGCGCTCGAGCTGCCGGTTGAGGCAGTGCAGGTGCAGCAGGTGCTGGCAGCCCGTGAGCGCGACGGCGGGCGCGTCGTATGTATGTATGTCAGTAAGCGTGTGGCGCACCCCGGTGGCGCGCAGGCGCTCGAGCTGCCGGTTGAGGCAGTGCAGGTGCAGCAGGTGCTGGCAGCCCGTGAGCGCGACGGCGGGCGCGTCGTATGTATGTATGTCAGTAAGCGTGTGGCGCACCCCGGTGGCGCGCAGGCGCTCGAGCTGCCGGTTGAGGCAGTGCAGGTGCAGCAGGTGCTGGCAGCCCGTGAGCGCGACGGCGGGCGCGTCGTATGTATGTATGTCAGTAAGCGTGTGGCGCACCCCGGTGGCGCGCAGGCGCTCGAGCTGCCGGTTGAGGCAGTGCAGGTGCAGCAGGTGCTGGCAGCCCGTGAGCGCGACGGCGGGCGCGTCGTATGTATGTATGTCAGTAAGCGTGTGGCGCACCCCGGTGGCGCGCAGGCGCTCGAGCTGCCGGTTGAGGCAGTGCAGGTGCAGCAGGTGCTGGCAGCCCGTGAGCGCGACGGCGGGCGCGTCGTATGTATGTATGTCAGTAAGCGTGTGGCGCACCCCGGTGGCGCGCAGGCGCTCGAGCTGCCGGTTGAGGCAGTGCAGGTGCAGCAGGTGCTGGCAGCCCGTGAGCGCGACGGCGGGCGCGTCGTATGTATGTATGTCAGTAAGCGTGTGGCGCACCCCGGTGGCGCGCAGGCGCTCGAGCTGCCGGTTGAGGCAGTGCAGGTGCAGCAGGTGCTGGCAGCCCGTGAGCGCGACGGCGGGCGCGTCGTATGTATGTATGTCAGTAAGCGTGTGGCGCACCCCGGTGGCGCGCAGGCGCTCGAGCTGCCGGTTGAGGCAGTGCAGGTGCAGCAGGTGCTGGCAGCCCGTGAGCGCGACGGCGGGCGCGTCGTATGTATGTATGTCAGTAAGCGTGTGGCGCACCCCGGTGGCGCGCAGGCGCTCGAGCTGCCGGTTGAGGCAGTGCAGGTGCAGCAGGTGCTGGCAGCCCGTGAGCGCGACGGCGGGCGCGTCGTATGTATGTATGTCAGTAAGCGTGTGGCGCACCCCGGTGGCGCGCAGGCGCTCGAGCTGCCGGTTGAGGCAGTGCAGGTGCAGCAGATGCTGGCAGCCCGTGAGCGCGACGGCGGGCGCGTCGTATGTATGTATGTCAGTAAGCGTGTGGCGCACCCCGGTGGCGCGCAGGCGCTCGAGCTGCCGGTTGAGGCAGTGCAGGTGCAGCAGGTGCTGGCAGCCCGTGAGCGCGACGGCGGGCGCGTCGTATGTATGTATGTCAGTAAGCGTGTGGCGCACCCCGGTGGCGCGCAGGCGCTCGAGCTGCCGGTTGAGGCAGTGCAGGTGCAGCAGGTGCTGGCAGCCCGTGAGCGCGACGGCGGGCGCGTCGTATGTATGTATGTCAGTAAGCGTGTGGCGCACCCCGGTGGCGCGCAGGC